>JBAMCE010000678.1:4087500-4325000 GCA_037075305.1 Drosophila kanekoi
GTCTGTATGTATGGACGCATGGTTATCAGAACTTATTAGAGCTACAGCTAGATACTTTCAAGACTTTCAAGTCTCTAGCTGTAGGTCCTCCTAGTCCATGCGCAGATCGAGTTTGCTTCCGTTAATCGATAACTTACGATAACAAACGATAAATATCGATATCGACATCCTATTCTTTGAGCAAATTGGTTAAATAATAAGAGCTAAACTTACCAAACTTGATATGTTGCTTCTAGAATATTATATATATATCAAGTTTCTTTCATTTTATACCCATCGCCACCTGCCCGGGTTCAGGGTATCCCCTAGTCGGGAGCAGCCGACTAGAAACTCTTACTTGTTTATAATTAAAGTGTTTGTTGTTAAACATGCACAAAAACGTTGCGATTGCAATGAATGTCAATGGGCAGAAAAAATGAATTTGCATTTTAACTATAATTCTTTTGCTCATTGAATATAAATTTTCTCGCTCTTTTTTCAATCTGTTTTGCATTTTGCACAAGCGTCACACAAATTGTTTATAAATAGCAACAAATAATTATTATGTTTTATCATATTATCGAAAAGGTAGTTTTTTTTTTTTCATTTTCGTTCCGACTTTGCTGTTGGTGCTTAACAAGTAACAAATGCCAGGCGATCCGACACGATCCACTTTTAATACGGGCGCATCAATCTTGTATCACAATTTTGGACACTCGGGCTTAGGCTAATATCTGACTTTTGAGATATCACTCGAATATCGGGCCTGACACACCTGAACTCTCTTACCTGGCGCGACGAGCAGCCAAATGAGGCAGCTGAACAATATTATATTATTACCGCGACGCATTGTGATTTGTTTTTTTTGTCTGTCTATAATTATTTGCAAAGAAAACCCGGATTTTGTATGTTTGTTATAAATCTTTGCTCGCAAGATTTATGCAAAATATATGTATATATATATATATATATATGTATATGTTTATATCGGATTTTCGAACGCGACTTCACTTGCGACCGCAGTTTACGAATTCTGGAATTTAACTGAAAATCTTGTGATTTGTTTGAGACTTTTTATAGAGTTTTATAAGCGACTCGCGCAGCGACGGCTGCGACGCTCAAGAAAGAGACAGCTAGCTGGCGAGAGTCAACGAGCGAGCGAGCGAGCGAGAGAGAGAGAGAGGGAAAGAGAGAGAGGGAGAGTGCGAACAATTGCTGCCGCGTGCGGTTAGTTAGTGCGTGTGTGTGCGTACATTATTTTATTGATAACAAATTAATTTATAATGCAAAAGCCCAAATTGCCAAAAAAAAGTAAAAGCTAAAAAAAAGAGCGAAAACGCGCTCTTCAACTCTTTGCCCGAGCTCTCTTGCAATGCAGCTCTTTCAGCTTATGCTTTTCCAGTTTCAAGATCGCAAACGGGAATTCTTGGAGATGAGATAGCGAAGCGGGCAGAAGATTTCCCGGCTATGCGAATGATTCAATGCCTGGGTTTTTACAAAGTCCCCCTCCCCAGTTGGGACTTTATATGATACACTCAGAGAAAAGAAGCAGATGTAGATCATAAATTTAACTGGGTAATAACTTAATAAATGATATTGAGCAGCTTTTCTTGGATTTGTCTTGTATTTGGGGACTTTGTTGTACTTGCTGTGAGTACAACATATTTTCTTTCAGTGTACACTGCTTTAACGACTTGTTCGATACGTTAAGTGCGCTTAGTTTGCGTAGTTAGCAAAATGGGATTATTCTGTGTCGTTCTTGCTGAGATCAACGTCCACACCCTGATGCGACGCTCCTCTTTTGGTGTAAACATTTGTCAGCCCCTGCGTACACTTACATTTACATAATATTCTTGTATTGCTTTTGATGCGTTGATGTTGTGCGATTGTCGCATGATTAATATTACTCAATATTAAAAGCACGCAAAATCAACAAACTCGATTTCAATTCCCCGTCAATTAACACAACCTTTTATTTGGTATTTACCCGACCCATTTACACCTATTGTGCGACTTTGCAGCTGATCGCGTTGTTGCGGCAGCAAGACGTCGGTTTTGAGAATCACCGAGAAGAGCCCGCACTGCACTGCTTAGGCAAAGGAAACAAAAACAAAAAAACGTTCCAGTTGAACGCACAAAAAGGTTAACGGCATTCAATGTTAATGAAATGCGCAAAAGGCCGCAAGACTTTCGTTTGGGGCCATTTGATAAGCAATGCCAAGGTCCCCGCAAGTTAAATGTTGGCCCAGAATAACCTTGGCGCGAAGATCATTTTAATCATTTGATTAAGATTTATAGGACAGCGTTCCCTGAAAGGGTATTGCACTTCTTTTCAAATGACAAACTTGACAAGAAAGAAACCGAAAATTTGGTAAACTGACAAAAGTTGGAACAAAGCAAAAGCAACAGACTTCAACAGTTTTGAGAATTCTAATTTCAAAAATAGTTTTTCAGGCAAAACAAAAAACATATGGAAGGATATATACATCATTTGTCCAGGAAAATGACAAATGAGATGAAAATTGAGATAAATCTTCCATCTGCGGGAAGGAAGAGAATCGAAAGAGAATTGTCAAAATCAAATAAAATATCTTCTAATATGTTTTAGGAATATCTTTTTCTGAGCTTCAAACCTTATTTAATAGGTTGATATGTAACAAAATTATGTTGAGCTAAAGACTGAGAAGAGAACTGTGGACAGTATCCATTCAATCATAGTTAGTTTGTCTGCGCTGTGTTGGGTCAAATGTAAGGTTTGACCCTGATTCTTTTGCTGGCACCTGACTAGACTAGATCGTGCGTACCCGTATATTATATGGTATATATTGTGGACTCGTGTGTGTAACATTCAACTGCGAGCGGTTCGTGCCAAATGGCTAGAAATCGTGTTTAGTCTCTGGCTGTTAACTGACGCATCAATATTTCGCAGCTCAGACGCAGACACACGGTCCGCAGATAACTGACAAAAAAAAAACGATACAAAAACAAATGAGAATAAAATCGGAAATTTGTGGTTTTCAATTGCTGGCGACATCACGTAAATCGCCAAAAATAATAATAAAGAAAAAAAAAGTGGAAACCAACAAATATCTCACGCTGCGCTCAGAGAACTCTCAAAGTCGGCATTTGTTAGCCAGCTGAGAACGCAATTGCGTTCGCCAGTTTTGGCGTAATACCAACTGGCCCGGAAGTTTTAAGCTTTACAAAAATAAAACAGGGAAGCAAACAGGCCCAGCCCGTCTTTGTATGCGCTTTAGATATATACCATATATATATGTATACATATACTATATATAATACCTTACGCGTTTTAAGCAGCCTCACAAATTTGGCAATTGCATTCGCAGCAAGCTGACATGCTTCAATCGAGAATGCTCGACTGGTGAATACCCTTTAGTCAACATGCCGTACCTTAAGTACTTAAAATGTGAATACTTTCTGATGAATGTTATACGTATACGAGAGCCAACATACAAAATTTGGCAACTCTAGCTCCTAGGATCTCGTACATATGCTTACAAAACCCTGGTTGACAATCGATATTTATCGATAACGATTAGAAAGAAGGTTTTTCTTCGAAGTCGGTACAGTTTTTGAGCATAAAGGATATTCTACACAATACATTTGGTGTTCACAACAATCATGAGATTCGAGATGAGATCGAATCGTAGATGGCAGCCGATAAATATCGATTTCGCTTAAAAGTGCGCTAGTTATCGATAAAGAAAGCTTAATTTGCAATTGTCAGTGATAGAGAGTGACACTAAGAGAGAGAGAGAGAGAGAGAGGGAGACAGAAAGAGAGAAGGAGAGAGAGAGAGAGAGAGAGAGAGGGAGAGAGAGAGAGAGTAACACGCTGACTGATATACATAGATAGATTGATAGAGCTTATCGTACTGATCAAGAATATGTATGTATTTATTCTCTCTAGATTTGTAAATGCTGTTAAGCTACATTATACCCACTTGCACTTTGTGCAGGGTATATTAGAAGCAAACAGCTGCGCGTTGCCAAGCACAAGTTGCCTTAAATGCGAATCCGTTAAGTTGACATCACATTTCCGCAGGTAATCGAAAGATTTGTTCATCACCTAATTGAGAACTCGGAGCAATTGTTTGAGTGTCCATTTGTCTGGTTGTAAATCGCTCAATTCACCGGCAGCGATTGCCACTTGAGGCCTAATGCTATCAGCGGTTGATCGGCGTTGATCATCAGTTATCAGCAATAGAAATGAAGTCAGACATAATTTCTACTTTTCTACATTGCTTTTGTTGTTGTCATCGTTTAACTGGAGCTTATCAGCTGCTGTAATTGATTTGTCATTGGGTGAACTGTGAACGGGTAGCCCAAATGATTGGGCATTTTCCACCTTTATCGCGTATCGCTTACCAATTGTACAATTGGGCAAAAATAGACCGGCAGCTCATCAGCTATGGCGCGTAATTAAGATCGAAATAGACTGCATAGTGGTTCATAAATCGCGGCAGGCAATAAACCACGCATATATATATATCTATATGTTTATTTATTATTATAGATTATATATAGTTGTTATCAATTACAGATCCACGCCGAAAACACAACGGCCAGCAGCGTCATTGCCAGCGCCGTGCGGCATGATAAACGGCAGCTGCCGGAGCCGCTGCTCCATTGGCCCAGCACGACGGCATTTATGGGTGAATTGCAGCCATTCGATTCGCATAGTCGACAGTTGGCCACATCCCAGCCATTAAACAGGGTATTGCAGGCGGCCGTCTGATTGTCATCCGTGACAATGGTGCAGCCACGATTTGTTATTTCCGTTCCGTTAACTAGCCAAAACGTAGAGTCGAGTTCCAATGGAAAGAGAAAATGTTAGATTAGTATTAGAAATATTTATCAGAGTAATTAATAAATTTTAATATGATTTTGTTATATTTGCATATTGATTAAATGCACGTCGAATACAGAACTATTTCTTATATTTAACATGCGAATTCAGTTATTCACCTATTTTCCGCTCGTGAGCGTGAATTCGCTTCAAGAATGATTGCGAATCTGATCGACTTGGTCATCCTTTTATTTAGTTATTGTAAGGTAGTTTTGTGAAACATTCTCTTTAAATACTTTCAGGCGGCAGAAACAGTTTTTCATGAACAATTTCTCAGCGATAAAATGCAGGTTTGTTTCGACTTACATCGTCATAGAGTTAGTTATTTGTAAAGCCGGTAATTAAGTACAAAGCTGTTTTGAGAGAATTTGACTAAAGACTTAGCTCAGGTAAACAACTCGGAAAATGCGATTGAAGAAGTAAGAAGTTAGTTGAAAAGAGTAAAACGTTCTCAATAAGAGTAAAACTTGGATATTTTGGGATTAATTGATATTGTTCTTAGCATAAAGAAAACCTTTTAAAAAGATCTTTGAAAATGGGCAAAAGGTTTGAAAAAGAAATAGAAATGGAAATCGTTTTATAGCTTTCATAATTAAGGCTGTGCCTTGACCATCAATCGTCAATACGTCCTCAATAAGTCTTCAGTCAGTCTTCAATCAGTCTTCAATAAGCCTTCAATCAGTCTTCAATCTGCCTTCAGTCAACCTTCAATCAGCCTTCAATCAGTCTTCAGTCAGACTTCAATTGGTCTTTAATCCGTCTTTAATCAGTCTTCAATTAGTCTTTAATCAGTCTTCAGTCAGTCATTAAGTCTTATATAACTAGAGTTTTTTATATGTGCACTTACGTCTTAGATTCGCAATATAGCAAACGGCTCTCTGCGTGTCCAGGCTCTGGCGACTGACGCTGCGCTTGCGTCGCTCATCATAATCTTCTTCTTCCTCTTCGTCCTCGGCAGTTTCGCTGTCGGCTGGCGCTGCAGCAGCGGGTCCAGCTGCTGGCGCGGGAGCAGCAGCTGTGCCCGAGGCAGCACCTAATCCTACGCCAGCAGCTCCGCCCGCTGCACCTGCTCCGCCCGCTGCACCTGCTCCGCCCGCTGCACCTGCTCCGCCTGCTGCGCCTGCTGCAGGCTTATTGCTAGCCGCGGGCATAATGCCCAAAGTGGATGGTGCTGCAGATTCTTCCTCATCGCTCTCATAATCCTCCTCAGTCTCACTTTCGAAACCAGGCTTGGGTGGAAACTGAGTTTGTGCTGGGGCAGGCGCATTAGCACCTGCAGCGGGTGCGGGCGCATTGGCTGCCGGAGCTGGTGGCTTTGATGGATTTGGGCTTGGACTCGGACTCGGACTCGCTGCAGCTGGCAGACCAGTTCCAGCCGGCTGCTGCTGCTGCGAATCTGTGGACGGCACGCTGCATACTTCCAGCTCCGACAAATGGGAATGCTCATCGCAATCCTCGCATGTGTAGCAGCGCAACGCTGTAAAACAGGAAGGTTTTATTTAAGAGATGAGCTTTCGGATCCATGTTGCGAGGTCAATCAATTAGCTTAGCTACCAGCTCCAGCCAGGTGGCAGCTGCACTTAGCTATAGCCTCCACGCACCTGAACTGCCAGCACAGTAAACGGCCAGCAGCTGCCATAGAATCAACAGCAACATTGAACGCATGTCGTTTAACGAAATGTATCTTATAAATATTTATCTTGAGGATAAATTTATTTTGAATTTTGGTCGGGTTAGTGTAGGGAAACTGCTGCCGATGCTACCGAAAATTTAAATAGAACTGCCAGCATTGATGTCGACACGTCGTCGTCGTCGGTTAGCTGCTGCCTTTCGGCTGACTCAATCAAGTTTTTTCCACCGGCTATCTTCACAATTCAACGGCGAAAATAATTTGCGGTACTGCTGAAACATGTCGCACTGTGCTGGATGACAAGACGATGCCTCGATAGCATCGCCAAAAAGAGTTTCAAATTAAACGCACGGCTTGGTATGGTGGCCGTGCGGGACGATGGGTGGGTGGGTGGATGGTTGCATCTAACATGAGTAATGGAAATATTATCGCTGATTGACAAAGACAACATAGGAAGCCAAAAAAGTCACGAGCAACAGGCAACTGTGCTACACTTGAAACTGTTATACCACCCATTGAAACAATCTTGTATCGCAAATTGTATTCAAAGTTGTTCCAATGGAGGGTGCCCGACTAACAAATGCCCTGTAGCCAATTCTGTATAGCTTTAACAGTATAGTAATATTTATCTTGAGGATAAATGCTAAATTAAAAGCCTTTAACCTTTTATAAGGAATACACAATTAATAATCTGCCGTTCAAGTGCCGGGGCAGCTCTCTAGTTCATGAAACATACCTTTGCACAAGTGCTAAACACCCTGTTTCCTAAATCATGTTTAAAAGGAAACAGGGTATAATGACACCTTATTGTTAGGCACTTCCGCGAAGGTGAAAAGCAATTTAATCAAAATCGATCAGGAAACAGAAGGAGAATTTGCAATATTAACTATGCTACGCAGTACCTTAGTACTTCAAACTGTTATACTGTTATATAACTTAAGCCGCTACACGTCTGATGGGCTGGCTATATAAACTGTGCTACGCAGTCTTACCGTGGTTTCAACTGATATATTGTTATACAATCCAAATATAGCTGGCTATAAAAACTGTGCTACGCAGTCTTACCGTGGCTTTAACTGATATATTGTTATACAATCCACAATGGATTGTCACGTGGAAACTTTGCTATTCTGTTACAGACATCTTAACTGTTATACTGACATACATGTGAAACGTGTAAGTACACTGCAATAAAAAGTAGAGTTAGCAATGTGAACTGCTTTTCACTGTTATACAGTTGGGCATATCGAGTGCAAGTGTTATACTGTTATATTGTCAGGCAGCCTCTGCTTGACGCGCTTCTTTTATTAGCCATATTTTCATTTCGCTTAATTCGACTTCTACAAATTGCATTTGAAATGAGCATATTTTGTTATTGTTTTGTGGGCGTGGCCATGGGACGTAAGCACTTAATTAAGCTCGCCTTAAAAGTTTTATTGTTCTTTGTTTTATTCGTTTTTTTTTCTGTTTTTTCTTTTCACAAATATTTGTAGGTATTGCTTTGTTAAACTTTTCTAATTGCACATTTAATTAACATTTGTTGCACTTTTTTTTTGTTTTTGTTTTTCTCATTTTTCACACTTTTGCTGATTGTTTTTGCGTGTTTCGAAAATCATAGTATAAATACATTTTTATTCTAATATAAGTATAAGGTTATTGCTTAAGGCGTTCGCATTTCTTGAAACATTTAAACACTGCTAGCGTATTCTTCTAAGATTTATCATTTGTTTTTTGCATATATATGTGATAGAAAACATTTTGTTAATAAGTTGAAATGAATTCATTAAGTTGACATTTCATTTCATTTCATTTTTAATATAAATATAGGAGGAAATATCCTACAGACAAAAGTAAAGAGTTGTGAAGAACGCAGCAAAAATAGATAATATTTTGTGATTTCTCAACACTAGCGTTTAAACCTAACGAAACTTAGACTCAGGCAATTTGTGTTTCTTGCCAAGTTACTTCATGGCATCGTAAGTATTCATATAAGTACACATATATGTATGTATATATATAAATATAATTGTTCGATTATATGTATATATTCAACATTGCAATGTGAACAATAGAAAATTAAAGGCATTTGGTGAATTCATACACAACATTCAGCTCATCAGGCATTTGCTCAAAGCAAATCAATTACAACTCAATAAAGCCATAAAGCCATTCAACAACTGCCTGGCAAAGTTCATGTTAATTGTATGCTGTTTGCTGTTGCCATATCTGCTCAGCTTCCTGCCAGGTGGCAGCACTGTAAATGTTGAGTTGTTTGCATAAACAAGTACACTGTGCACACTGTGCTCACAATCGAACAAATTGATGTGAAAATCCTTGATATAAGACACATAAAATTTGTGTTCTCCTTTGGCCTTTTGCTAGCTGTTAATTGAAATTCGCATATTTGCTTAGGACTCAAAGCGATTGCCACTGCGGGAGTGTATCTGTATCTGTATCTGTGTATCTGTATCTGTGTATCTGTATCTGTGTATCTGTGAGTATTCGTATTTTGTATCTGTGTGTGTGCTGTCACTTACATGTCTAGGGCCTTGGTGGCCTTTAGGGTGGTCGGTGTGGGCTGTGGTGGGTTGGCCTGGGGGCACTTGGGGCTTGGGGGTAGGTTTGTAGCGTGTTTTTTTTGTTTTTTGTTTTTTTCTTGTTCTTTTACAAACTCAACAATGTCGCTCGCTGGCCACTCGAATATTTACAAAGTAAACGATAAACGTTAACGTTAACTCAACCTAAATGCAACCGCCGCCCGTCCGCCGCCCGCCAGCAAACCGTTCAACGCTTCAGCAGCCGCTCAGTGGGCGTGCCAGCAGCAGCCCCAACGCCAGCAGCGCCGCTGACGTCAGCGTCACAGCGGCCGCCCCATTGCAGCGATCCGTCTTGCAGATGTCACAAAAGAACTCCTCCTCGGGCGACTGCTCGCCGGCATCCTGGCCATATCCTTTGCGCCTCTGCTGCTGCTGCTGCTGCTGTTGGTCCCGCTCGCGGCGTCGCTGCTGCTGGCCGCCGCTGCCGTCGCTGGTGATGCGCAGCTTGGAGCGCAATATGTCGCACGCATCCGAGTCCCCAGTGTCCAGCTGACAGAAGCGCGCCGTGACCAGCTTGTTGGTATCAGCTGAGGATGACAAAGAGCAGAAGAAAACAGAGAACATTTAGTCAGGTGCTAGCAACTGCTCAACAGGCGGAGTACAGTGAAAACTCTGCAGACAGAGACAGCTTCTTTAGACGAACAACTGCTTTGGTTGGGCAATTTAATGGATTTTAAACTGTTTTCTCACATAATCAAAGGATTAAGCAGCCAAAAATCTTCAAAAAGAGACAATTTGCAAGAAAATAACCAGCACTTATCATAGAACAAGTAAGAGGTTCTAGTCGGGTGCTCCCGACTAGAAGATACCCTGAACCCGGGCAGGTGGCGATGGGTATAAAATTAAAGAAACTTGATATATATATAATATTCTAGAAGCAACGTATCAAGTTTGGTGACTCTAGCTCTCATTATTTACCCAATTTGCTCGAAAAACAGAATGTCGATATCGATTTTTATCGATTGCTTGGAAACGGAGTAGGTTATCGATTATCGGATGGACTAGGAGGACCTACAGCTAGAGACTTGAAAGTCTTGAAAGTAGCTATCTGTAGCTCTAATAAGTTCTGATAACCATGCGTACATTCATACAGACAGACGGACGGACAGACGGACGGACGGATGAACAGACAGACAGACGGACGGACAGACGGACGGACGGACAGATGAACAGACAGACAGATAGACAGACGGACATGGCTAGATCGATTCGGCTATTGATGCTGATCAAGAATATATATACTTTATCAGGTCGGAGATGGTTCCTTCTGCCTGTTACATACATTTACATTTTGCACAAATACAATATACCCCTTTTACCCATGTTGTTTTTTCTTTTAAATACATATTTTTCTATAATTTCTTAATACTATTTGTAAAGGTTATTATATGTATTACTTACGGTCTGTGGCGACCACCTTTTGGCAATTCATCAGCGGATGTTTGTTGGCCCCATTATCGAAATACGAGAACTTGTTCAAATCGAATAGCCAGGTGTCCAGAGATTTCATTTTGTCCAGTGTGCATTCCTAGAAACCCGATAATAAATAGTAATAAACCAATCTTAGTTGTTCAACGTCTTTGGCAAACACTTGTGCGAACAATGGCTAATGATTGATGATTGATGACTGATCAGACACCCGCCCCTCCCGCACGACCCGCCCAATGTCTTGGCGTTGTAATTGCACTTTTAATTGCTGCTGCAGTTGCCACCGCTTATCTTATCAAGCATGCATCGCAATCGCAATCGATATCGTTATCGCTATCGTTATCGTTATTGTTATCGCAATCGTTATCGCAATGGATGGTGCAACGGCCTTGCTGCACACCAGGCGTTGGCCCAGATCCAAAGCTCTTATATGGCCCCTATATCAATTAGCTGGAAATGATTTGATTCATAGCCCTTTGAATCGGAGTTTGGGTCTTCCCCCCAATAGGCTTACTTTAAGATAGCTTCTTTTCTTCATTTCTTAACCTTAAGTTTAACTTTATTTCGAACTCTTGGCATATTTAATACTAACTGATACGATCTTTTCCTAGTTTGTTGCTTCAAATTTTAGACAGATAATCTCCACATAAATTCTCCACATAAATTCTCCACATCAATTCTCCATAAGTTCTATTCGTACTATCTTCAAGTCCCCATCTTAAGCTATTTTGTATTCTCAGCCTCTTTTTATATGCATATGCTAAAGTTAAGATTGGAAAATTATGAGAAACTTCGTTTGATGAATATCGAAAACTAGAAACAAGCGAAAACTTACTTTTAAATACTTTTTGAAATAGAAAGAAGACCCCATTTGATAATAAATCTAATATTTGTAAAGTTGGACCTCATAACCATATCCAAGTTGGACCTCATAACCATATCTTATCAGAGACGAACTTCTATATCTTATGGATATATAACAATAGTCTATTAACTATCCGAGTATTAAATCTTTGTCATTCCGAAGTTAATTCGTTTCTTTTGTCGGTATATATAATGTTTTCTCGATAATTTGGTTTAAGTACTTTAAGTGCTTTAATTTTATTTCTACATTAAGAAGCTTTGAGAAATAAATTTTTCAATTAGGAAAAACCAGATGTTCGCTGAATAATGTCATTCCAAATGGAACTTGGGCTGTAAATTCTCAGTAAATAATGCCAAATAGAACGAATTCCAGAGAGAATGACTTCATAGAGCTGTTCAAAGGAAAATTTCAGTTGGATCAGCTGGGGATAGGTGGATAGGGGGGAGTGCAAGATAGGGGAAATGCAATGGAGAGATGCCAACACATTCATTTAACGGTCACAACACATGACGAGTACAGCGACGACGTCGTTTCCGTTTCCGTTTTCCGTTCCGTTCTTTTTTCAGTTTTCCGTTTTTTGTTTTTTTTTTAGAATTTATGTGCTATGTGCTTTTAAATTTAGTGGCACTTTGATTAAGGTCAACGGGATCTGATTAGCTGGCTGGCACTCGGGGCAAGGGCAAAGGTTAAGCGTTTGCCACATGCCACATGTGCCGGCCATTATCTGAGCTTTTTGCTTATGCTGGAGCGGGGGACGGGGGCACTTACCTCAGGCACAATACTCGAGTTCGACTTGAGATCCGCACAGCTGGGATTGTCGCTCGAGTCGCAGACAAAACATTTGATGGCCGCGCCTGTGGGGTATGCAACATGATTCACATTTAACACATTTGTTTTTTCTCATTTCCAAGTCATTTAATATGCTCTGTTCCCTGGTCACAGCTAACGGCGGGATTTGAACCCGCAATCTACCTACAAATCAGGCCCGCAAGCTTTGAGCCGAAACTGAAACCAAGTATTTGTCCAAAAAGCAGACATCCAAGTTGAACCAGGTCCAAGAGATGAAACTTACGGGGAAAACTAAGCTCTATTGCATTTGCTTAAGCATACTTAGTATTAACCAATTTTATTAAGCCAGAAAACCTAGGCTCATGGAATTGATAAGCCACACCCATGAACTAAATCTAAGGAATAAGAAACTAGGGCGTGGGTTTGAACCGTCAAGCCGTACCATCGAAAATTAAACTGATTTTGAGCCCGTGTAAAAGTGCAACTGTATCGAGATATATAGTTGGAATATCATCTTTTGTATGCCTAGTTTCGAACACCTCAATTTATAAATCTTCCTCAGTTTTAAAAGGAGATTGATTTACTTATTTCCAAGCAGATTACGGCTATCCTCATTAGTTTCAAGGTCCCTGACGAATAGGATTTAGGTTTTCGAGCCAAAAATGTAGCTGCCAAAATCATAAAGTTTTCTTTCGAGCTGTTTTTTTTTTCTTTTTTAGCTGTGAACAGAGTATTACACAGTCGGTAGCACCCGATAGCTATGTTTTTTTCTTAAAGTTAAGATTCAATTGATTGCATATTATTTTATTGTATTTTTTGAAGTATTTTTAATGTTTGCTTTATAAAACTTTTCAGCAAATTTCATATATAATTCATTCAACAATTTTTCAAATCTGCTGAACAAATTGAAAACTTTGAAAATACTGAAACAGCACACACACACGCACACACACACACGGGCGCGTGCACACACCTTGTGATATACAGCTGAGGAAATGCAATAGCAACAAAATAGCTGACGACCTCATCAGGCGAAGGCACATTTTCGCACGGTGCTTTTCTCTTTTAGGTTTTTCCACACTTCGCTATTCAACACTTTTCGCGTAACAGAACTTCTTTTGATCCCTTCGAGCTGCTTTGTTATTTTTAATTTATTTGTATAATATTTTTAATTGAAATTTATATTTATTTGATTTATTTGAAATTTTTTTGCGATTCTCGTCACGCGCTGAGCTCTGAGTTCTTGTGGCGCCAGCATTGGCCAATTGTAAACTGTTCGAGGAATTTGGAATTGTGCTGTTGCTGGACGACGCAAAAGGACGACAAAACGGCGACGTCATCGGCAACAACACGAGCTCCTGAACCGAACGCAACCAAAGGACACGAACCTCGCGGCAATTCGAGGCGAGGCGTGGCGCCTTTTCTGGCCAGTGTTGCCAAACACCCGACAAATCTAGCTTTTTCTAGCTTTATGTATAGCTATGTATCCGCTGGGTTCATAGATGTCTTCTTTTAAGCTTTTCTGATAAGCTCTCTATATACTCTGGTTCATTGCATGGCTTCATCTGTTTGTTGCGGAGAGTACATAAGTTAAAGCTGGCCGGAACGGATAACTATATCATATGGCTATCATAGAAGAGATTGGTTGAAATTGGTAACAGCAACAAAGGAAAATCGTTTATATACCTTTTTTAGCCGTTTTTTTGTTTACTATCCAGCTAGAAACTAGACTTTCGGGCTTCTCCTGCTCTGGCAGCTGTGCTTGTGGCTACATAGTCGCATCTACCCGCCCATTCGCATTGTCCTTGTTGGCGCTGCGTGGGTGCGTTTTGACAGTAATAACCTCTTGGCTCCCACGTGGCTGCAAGCCACAAAAGAAAATGCGGTTAAGTTGCAATATGCAGCCGCATGCAGCTTCTGGCCTCCCACTGAGATTATTTGGCCAGTTGTCATCAATATGCGATATGCAGTATTCATAATGCGAAAAGTAGAGCTTGGGGAACAGACACAGAAGCCGCAATTAGTGGCGCCCCAGAGCAAAAACTCATCCGCTTCGCAGCTGTCCTCGGCCTCGGCCTCGGCCACGTCCTCGGGCCACGTCCTTGTCCATTGCGTGGGCGTTTTTATATATCGCATTCAACATCCTTTTGACTGAGTGCCCCACACACAGACACAGTGCAACTGGCAAGAATTTCTAATTTATCATAAACAATACGGCCGCTGATTGGTATAGGTCGTGGCCCTGGCCAAAACAGAAGCTATACTCAAATAACAAAAATACGAAGGAACTTATATTCATATGCTGTCGAAGATCAAATACCCTTGCGTTGCAGTTAAATAGTTAAGAGAGAAGAACTTCTAAAGAAACTATATGATGTTGAAGTCTTAGGTTGATAAGATTAGGTGAATATGCTAGCTGTTTATTTAGGCTTTGCTTACCTGAGTTTGATTAAGATTTTGATCTGAAGAAACAAGCAAGCTATTTAGTATAAAATATCATCAAGGTTTCTATGGAAGCTAAAGGTACAAGAACTCAATTTGTATTTTTGAATAATGAGAATGACACTCGTTTTGTCGAGCAATAGCCATATGACAAAGTCGCCTGCTTCGATCGTTTCCAACATATAGACGGATCTGTGATATCTTTAATGATCAACGAAACGATCGCACATAAATGCTTTATGGGTTCGGATATGTCTGCTTCAATGTGTAAGAGTATCAAGCCAGCTTTATGCTCAAGCGCTGGCTAATGGGGTTCGCTTGTTTTCGGTGTCCAACAAAAGGGGGACGGGAATCAAAGGAGGTCAGATTTAGCTGCACCTTCCAACTGTTCGCTAACTAGAGACTTTCGCAGTTGGCAACAACTCGAGTCGTTTTGGCTGCGTAGAGTACACGCTCCAACAATCAAAGTCATAGTAAAAAGCCAGACCAAAAACTAAAAGTGTTATTTAGAATGAATCTCACAAGTAACTATGAATTTAGACTTCGAATCTTGAGTGAATAATGAAAAGAAATTTGATTGATTATTCCCCTACTTCGTGATTTCGTATAGTTTGACTAAAAGATTGATACAAAAATATTCATGGCATATATTTGGCCAACAAATTTAAACAGGTATCACGAATTTATTTTAAGCTCTACTAAAAGTATGCTATAGATATTTTTGTTGTGAATCGTTTCAAAGCGAAAACGGAATTAACTTAAGTCAGAACAATAAAATTCAGTCTAAGCGAACCTTTCATTTATTTGTTATTGTCTCCTAATGATATGATATTATTTGATTCACAAAAAGAAGATACTCTTTCTTTGGGAACAGGTCAAATGAATGCTTCAAACTCGCAATTGGTTGTCAAGGGAGAGAGAGAGAGAGAGAGACAGAGAGAGAGTGAGAGAAAGAGAGAGAGAGAGAAATAGAGGTATTCCACAAGCGGCATGCAAATGAAGACCAACATTAAATCAAAGCTGACCAATTTCTGGCGTCCATTGTGTGCCAAGGTCACATTTGAGCCGCGTCCAGTTGCCAGTTTGTCGAAGGCGTCGACGTCATCGTCGGTTGGGTTGATGTCATCATTTTTGGAGGGGCCAAAAAATTGTTGGCCCTTCATTTATTGCATGCTTTTTGGGCAACATTCGCACCTGTGACGCGACATAATTAAAATTGTTAACGCACGTTGCCAATTCCCTTTCCCTTTCCGTTTCCGTTTCCGTTTGTGCAAAGGTCAAACGCGTCGCTTCCCATAAATTATGCTTTCGATTTTCACAATCTCACAATTGGGCATGCATTATGCGCCGAGCATTGCTATAGTATTGACTGATTGACTGACTGATTGATTGACTGATTGATTGACTGATTTACTGATTGATTGATTGACTGATTGACTGATTGATTGATTGACTGATTGACTGATTGATTGATGATCAACGCACGGCATAAATCATAAGTGTTAGGAAGCTGAGCATTGCCATAGTATTGACTGATTGACAGACTGATTGATTGACTGATTGGCTGACTGATAGACTGATTGATTGATTGACTGATTGACTGATTGATTGATGATCAACGCACAGCATAAATCATAAGTGTTAGGAAGCTGAGCATTGCCATAGTATTGACTGATTGACTGACTGATTGATTGACTGATTGGCTGACTGATTGACTGATTGATTGATTGACTGATTGACTGATTGATTGATGATCAACGCACAGCATTAATCATAAGTGTTAGGAAGCTGAGCATTGCCATAGTATTGACTGATTGGCTGACTGATAGACTGATTGATTGATTGACTGATTGACTGATTGATTGATGATCAACGCACAGCATAAATCATAAGTGTTAGGAAGCTGAGCATTGCCATAGTATTGACTGATTGACTGACTGATTGATTGACTGATTGGCTGACTGATAAACTGATTGATTGATTGACTGATTGACTGATTGACTGATTGATTGATGATCAACGCACAGCATTAATCATAAGTGTTAGGAAGCTGCATCTTACTAAGCAGAAGCTCCTGATACTCGAAAGAGATCCTGCTCGATTTACCTGCCATATATGACTCTAGATCTACAATCGTATTACATCTAACTACTCGTTGCTAACCCCAAATAGATAAATATCGGCTTACAGCAGTGATTTTTAAGCATATCTCGACGATGTCACTTAAACGGAGCGTATATATGTATGTAATATATATACACATAAAGCCAAGTGCGTTTGCCTTTCCGTCCCCCAACTACAGAAATCTTATCATCGATTGATATCAACGATTACGAAATATTGTTCTTATATACAAAACTAAAAAGGGGTAGAATGGTTTTGGGCTCATGTATGTGACAAATTGAACGAAGTCCGTCTGTCTGTCTGTCTATCCGACTGCATGAATGCGTCGATCTCCCAAACTTTTACATACTTCGTCTCGTTTCCATCAATCAAAGCTCATTTCTAAAGCCCGGCCCTATGAAGCATTCTGGATATCATATTTTATGATTTAATCAATTCAAAGCGCGGTGCGTATTACCAACATATTATATTATGTGAGGGGTATAGGGCATTTTGTAGTCGAGTAGACTTTTGTTTAGAATACGCTTATCGCTTAAATACGACATATGTTTCTTTTGCGGCCCTTATATCAGATTATTTTAATAACAATCAGAAATTGGTTATTAAATTTCATTGCTAATATTTTTTCTGCTGTGAGAACATTTGATTAAGTTTTGCAAATATTTGTAACTAGCGGAAAGAAGCATTTCCGGTCCCATAAAATTGAACATCTTCAATAGTCGAGCGTCTAGTCAGGTCCGTCTCTTTGTCAATCCGTCTCTGTCCGTCCCAAACTATCGATAATAATCGATGTTCAGCTACAGTCTTTTGATCAGCATTGGCATGAAGATTGTCAGATTCCGTTCTCTGTGAAGAGTCACTCTGATAGGGAAAATTGGAATATCAAAATATAACGAACATGTGCCATGTGTCCTCAAGGGTATTTAAGCTTCGGCGTGCAAAAGAGAGCTTTTCTTGTTTGAATCTCTTAGAACGATATATCGATATATTGTAGGGCTGCATTTCCCACATTCTGCCAATGCCTATGATCGATAAATTGCAAAAGATCGATTGATTCGCTCAACTCGTTAATGCCAGTTCTCCTTCGTGCTGATAGCTTACGCGACGTTCTTTTTATACGCTTGCCTTATCTTTATCAAAAAATTACCAGAAATTAGTCATTAAAATATTTTCTAAAGCGTTTAATACAAGTTTCTGTTGTGAGAATTATGGCAATGGTGAAGGATATATATGAAAAAGATATTACCAAATTAAATGTGAGACAACTGTTGAGCTATTCAGCCTTTTCTATAGTTTCCATTACTATTATTCATAAAATATACATATATACTGATAACATTTACAAATTTCTTAGAATCCAGCTTTAAAAAATACATTCTCAACTTTATCTCACATAGAAATTAGGTAGTGGAGCCTTTGGTTTGGTCTTTGTAGCAAACTATAATAACAGGAAAGTTGCCGTCAAGAAATTATTTGATAATGATGACAAAGGGAATCTTGAAAAAGAGTTGAACAATTTATGGCGCCTTAGACATGAGCATATTGTCGAGGTTTTAGGCAAATCAACGATTGACAATGAACTTCACATGGTCATGGAGTATGCGGACTGTGGCTCTCTCTATTGCTTTCTACACGACGAGAAAAGCAAATTGAAGAATATGGCCTATTTGGCTCTTCACCATCTGATGTTGCAATTGGCCAAGGTGTGTTCCCACTTGTTACATTGTTAATCTATCTCAATCTTTGACAATTCAAGGGAGTTGAGTATTTGCATAATCAGGACCCAATAGTTCTCCACCGCGATTTGAAGCCAAATAATCTGCTACTTTTTCAAAATTATCGTGTCTTGAAAATATGCGATTTCGGTACTGTAAGAGAAATGGCTTCAAAGATGACGAATGATGTTGGCACTTGCTCTTACATGGCACCAGAGGTATGTATTTTTCAATTTATATATAGTTGTTGATATACCCTGTACCGATAAATAGAATCTTAATCAGCTGCCAAGCGTATCTAGCCTTCCATATGTCTGTCTATTGATAGCCTTTCATATCATTATTGAAATTCTTAAAACTGACAAAAGATTCGTTTGTGCTTCCGCGGAACCGGGCTACAGGGTACTTGCTAGTCGGGCACGATCGTCTAGAGCATGTATCTAACACAACACTATTCTTGCAATCGCAGGTTCTTGAAGGAAATTTGTACACGGAGAAATGCGATGTCTACAGCTTTGGCATTATACTCTGGGAAGTAATGTCACGGAAGAAACCTTATCATCACCTGAATAACCAAATTCCTCATGCCATTAAATATAAATCTACGCAGGGTGAGTAAGTTAACAAAATAACGAAACAATCTACATAGAATGTACAACAATACAGGAGATCGACCGGATTTGAATGAGATAAAGGATTATCAAAATAAAAAGATTATTCAAAACTTGATTGCACAATGTTGGCACCACAAGCCAAACAGGCGGCCGACAATGCAAATGTTGTCCCTTTTTCTTGGCCTTGATTATTGCACCTTTGAACCATTGCCAGCTACATCGGTTGATGATTATCTATATTAAAGTGTGGAGGATTCCGAGAAAGCCCAAGGCCAAAGTTCTACATACAAAAAAGTGCGCATTGGATATGGATTTTCTACTTCATAAAATGCAACTTTAAATATAAAATTCTTATCTTAACGCTTTTTAGGTCTTTTGCGACGGGTTGTATGGTGAGGTATAAAAGCAACGTGGAGGCGAAACGAAAGAGCCAAAAAGATTGTCTGTCGATCCGTCCGTCCGTCCGTCGATCCGTCCGTCCGTCCGTACGTCCGTCGATCCGTCCGTATTAATGAAATAGATTCTCGTATTGCATGCGCCGATCAAATTATAATGCAAATCATTTTAATAATAATTGATTTTAAGCTTCAACTTCTTAAGCATGTTTCAAAGATCGAAGGAAATAGTGTGAAAAGTCCCACTGACAGGGAAAATTGGAATATCAAAATATAACGGACATGTGCCATGTGTCCTCAAGGGTATTTAAGCTTCGGCGTGCAAAAGAGAGCTTTTCTTGTTGGAATCTCTTAGAACGATATATCGATATATTGTAGGGCTGCATTTCCCACATTCTTCCAATGCCTATGATCGATAAATTGCAAAAGATTGATTGATTCGCTCAACTTGATAATGTCAGTTTTCTTTCGAGACGAAAACTACTAGAAATTAGTCATTAAACTAATGTCTAAAGCGTTTAATATAAGTTTCTGTTGTGAGAATTATGTCAGATGCGATAGGTATACATAGATGCGAAATGATCTTTTCCTAATCATCAGCTATATGATATAGTGGTCCGATATTGTTAGGATTTTGCATATATATGAGGAGCATAGGAAAACTAATATATATCTTGAGATCTTGATTAACAAAACAGTTGTTCATAGAAGAACCTAATTTTTAACCGATTTTCCGTGCCAGTATACTCAATATGAAATAAGAATATTTCTACAAAAACTGAGCCTTCAGTAGTTTCGGGTACAGAAGAACGTAGGAGATGCTTCATTCTGCCTGTTCCATGCAGTATACTCCTATTATCCATTGGGTTCAATGGGTTCAATGTCCTTCAATACACCAGAAAGTAACGCCCAATTACCAAGAATACCCAAGAAATCAGCCGCATATAACAAAACGCCAACAACATGGGGCGCTGTCTCACATTGAATTGAAAATCAATTTTTCTTCATGTTGGCGCCAAAGAGTCCACGAAAATAAAATGAAGAGCCACTAGCTGGGAAAATCTCTTTGTGGGCGGGTAGAGTCATGGAGGGGTAGGTGGAAGCGGATGCTGCGGATGCTCTAGCCGGATGAGGGCGACAGGCTGGCGGCAACAAACGCACACGCAGCCACATCCACAGTCACATTCACAGCCACATTCACAGCCACAACCACAGCCACAATCATATTCTCAGTCACATTCGCAGTCACAAACAGGACAAAGACTGCGGGAATAGCTGGTTGGACTGGCGACAAATGAAACTCTGGGATATGTAACGCATGTAGGTCGCTTCAGAATGCTGTATGTACAGTGAAACCTCTCCTAAGTCGAAACCTCTTTTGTTAAACAATTATAAATACATTGTTCTTTGTAAATACTATAAAAGGAACTACACTCTTTGAAATCCACCTATATTTCACGCATGAAATGAGGAAAGTTCTCCTTGCGGATTTGTAGTTGAACTTTTCAATATCTTAAAAACATGTATTTAACGGATGTTGTTATATAGAGATTTCTGGGAGAGTATTGATGTATCATCTGTTTGCTCCTATAATAAGTTTTTATAGATCATATTTTGCAGATATATTTTCGAAGCATAGGGAAGCTCATTGATGCCAAGTTTAATAGAAACTGGGTACGACAAATGAGGCTGTCCGCTCGACGAGCTTTCACTGTATATAACTGTGTATCTGTGTAGTTGGCAATAAAAATAAAAGACTAACAAACGGCAGCAAATGTAACGAGATGTTTTAGCTTGTCAAGTGCGTGGAGAAACAACAATTTGTGTGTCTTTGGCCTAATGGCAATGGGTCAGCATCTCGTCCTTGCCCTGACACACAAAAACAACAATTTCTGCTGCCCCTGGCTCCACAATAAAACGAATGAAAAAATATAAAAAAAAGAAATAAAGTTATGCTATTAGTTGGGGGCATAAGTTTGTCGTCGACCGAGCCACAAAACAACTGTGCAGACATTATGGCATCAGCTGGATTCCTTGAGGAAAGCTTGAACATACCCCAACATAAGCTAAGATATCGATTTCATGCTACGAAAGCTGAGCACTATTTTAAAGTAGCCTTAATCCCTTTTCCATGTTTCGAAAAGTTTGTTAGTTTAATAAAATTATGGTACCTTCCACAAATCTATAAATAATATTGACTTCCGAATTCGAAAGGCAGCTCGAAGCAAGATTGTAAAGTTCGCGCTTCGATCTAACTATTTTCGGGGCAACAACAAGAGGAAAAGGTCAACAATTTAGTTAATTAGTCGTATCTTAGTTTTTGTATAGTTATGAAATACAAGTTATAAATACAAATAACATATTTGCAGCTGCGCGAAGAGATATTAACGTAAGACTTAAAGATAGTGCAAGATATTTGATTAGATTGGAACTCAAATGTTTGCTCTCTTCAGCGTCGCAGGATGCTGCCCAGGGCAACGAGCAAGGTGAGAGCCATTACCAGGGCTGAACCAGGGCCGGATAATGAACGGGCGCCATTGCAGCCCTCCTCGCTGCAGGTGCAAACGATTTGCTTGTAGCCCTCGTTGTCCGCCGTAAAGCAGGCATTATGCGCCTTCTCCTGTATCCAGCCGCAGCTGCGCTCGATCCGATGCTCATCGTTCACCTCCAGCTTGATGATCGTCTTCCGGCAAAACGCCTGCTCCTCGCCCTTGGGCTCACAATCGAGCAGATATTGCTCATCCCGCTGGGCACGCGGCGTATTCACCACCAAACTGGCGCAATCCTCGTTGTCGTGCGAGTTGCACTGATGACACCGCAAGCCCGAGACTGCATATACAAATGAGAAAGGGTATGCGAATTAATACTCCAAGTCAGGAACACTCTAATCTGAAGGGTATCTGGGTCTGACTGAAAGATACCCTGAGCTTGGAGTGTCCTTACAATCATTCCAAGTCCCTTCCTCATGTATATATAGAGACAAGCACTAAATGAGAATGGGATGCGGTACGAGAACTAATAATCGAATCAATCTTCAGACCAAGTAAGAGTACTCTACTCTAGTCGGGAGTGCCTGACTGAGAGATACCTCGAACTCAGACTGCCCATACAATTATTCCAACTGCCTTCTTTACATATATATAGTGTATATAGCTTATGTAGGTATCATATAGACAGACGGCCTTGGCCACATCTACTTCGATAAGACAGACTGACTAACCGCTCAAAGCCGGGTAATGCTAGTATCCAAGGCAATTGCAGTTCGGTTCGGCTTGTAGCTCCGGTTTCGCACGAGGTTAATTTTCAATATCGATATCGGTTCGCGGCCTTGATTAGAATGGAAAAGCAATTTGTCATCGGTATTTCAAGGCGCAGATATAACAGACCCTTCCGAATGGCATTCCGAATGCACCAACCTTTTCACATAGCCAGACATTTTGACAGCAAATTATTTTATTAGCCCCCGCCAGGTAGCTGAGCTACCTGTCTGACTAACTGACTGAGACTCGGCTGTTGGCTAAATAATTGCATGTCAACTGCGAGCACTTCTTGTTCGGGCTTCTATTCCTATTCTGTTACCAGCTACTTTTGACACGCAACACAGCACAAAAACTTAAGGTACACACACTTGAGCTTGGGTTACAACCTTTGGATACCCTTAAGAAAAAGAACAACTTTTCAATTAATATTCTTTTGGCAAATTGAAAATATATTACACAAATTACACAAGTTTTGACCTTCAAAATGGAAACGTTGCCAAATCCAGCGTTAAAAATATTAAGTTTTTCTTATAATTTTCTGATATCATGATTAAGTTTTATGATTTTAGAGTTCAAAATGTTTGCCCTGTTCACCTTTAATCGTTGTTGTACCTTTTCAAGCTCTTTGTGTCCATTAATATGGCCCCGAATGTCAGGTTAGCTGAAGAGACTTGATTGTCAGACGAATGCCGTTTAACTGGGCGTATGCGCGATATTTTGTTGCTTCCAAGTTTGCTGGTAACTGGTAACAAATGGAATCGCTGACTTTTGGCCTATTCACAGGCCACGTCAAGCTGTTATTTTTTTTCCTATTCTCTTGCCATTTGCAATTAATCCAAGTGCAACGTTAGTAAAAACAAGTTGCCATAAGAATATTGTCGTATTTGAAATATGAGACTCAAGATATGAAAGCGGACATTTGCATTTTACATGCGCTGCGGCTTGCGGTCAGATCAAACTTGAACTTGTAGCGCAGTGTTTGCCAGCCAACACTTGACAATTGTATGCTAATGAAGCGCGTAACTCTCATATAGCACAACCCTATGAATGCCTAGGGTTGTCATGCATACATATATATACCCATACACACAAACGAGTTGTGTATTTGCGCATCTGATTATCACTGAAGAGCTTCAATAATTTAACATCTTTTAATGCCCTGAAATGTCGCGTGGGGGGAAGTTACATTTAAGTGGTTCTCGGCTTGTGCAAAGAATGCAGAAAGTGAGTTTCAATTGAGTCTCATTAAGTCTCTACCCAGCTCAAAACACGTTGATGCAAGCAGGCATATTGGAAATTCCAGTTATTGCATTTTCACCTATATTCCACTTTACCTCGAGCCCTCACGTTTTACAACACTTTGTTGGAAATTTTTCCAAAATCTCTAAAGATCCAGCCAAATCTTAATCGATAGTTAATAAATTCTAACGTGTATTTTTGAAAATGAACATAAAGACAAATGTGTTTCGTACGTAAACTTTCCACAAATTTTCCACTATTGCGGGTGGAAATTTCCCAAATCCCGTCTATGTCTGCACACAAGAAATTTCCTACAAATTTCCTACAGCCATATAACGAAAGGTCTTTCATTTTCTGAAAAAATTTACATGTACTCAAACCATTTTTAAAAAACAAGAACATTTTCTAACATTTTGTGTCAAATGCTTTTTATAAGAAAATGTAACTATCGTGCAAAATCCAGTTGGCCCAACTGAGGCCTTGGCTCCAACCCCAATCAATGAGTCAGTCAATAAGTTTGTCAATCAGATTGTTTCGACCTCCTCTTAACATCAAGGCCATGCCCACTGTCCACCCTCCCAATCACAGTTTGAGAGGTCCCTGATTCGAGTTACAGTCACAATTTCAAAGTTACCATGAAGATAAATGCAAAATTGTTCTAAGCAAGAACTCTCAACTTACAGTCAAAGACTCACTTGCCAGTGCTCTAACTAATTACAGGGTATCTGGCCGTCAGTCGCTCGGTAAACTGATCAGCATAACAATCTACCGATAACACCTGCCTTTCCGCCTATTTACCCATCAATCGTGTCGCATTAGCCACGGTGCTAAAAGCCCAAACAGAAAATTCAATTGATATCAATTTATATTTGGCATTCGTTTTGGAAGCGTCGTTTAATTAAAGTGCAAATCCCAAAATCAATTGCTTTGTACTCTCCCCGACCCCCTCGCCCGCAGCAGCCGACAGTCCCTCTTGTCGAGGGTGTTGCCATTAACATGAAGTTCCACATCGGCGCGTACAAATTTATTCAATTGCCCAGCCGAAAACAAGATGTGAGCTGATGTCGTGTTTAGGTAAATCAATTGGCGGATTCTGTGCTTTTCAATTTGATTAATTAATTAAAGAGTCCGCCACAAAACAGATTTCCTGACCGACTGACGGACTAACTAATTGATGATCAACCGTTAGAGCTAAAATTCCACTTGAAAGTGTGGAAAATTCGTGGAATATGATTGCATGAAACTGATCTGTTATCCAATCAGCTGGAAAAGCGTTTTTTGTCCAAATTCTTTGTGAAAATTCATTGCTGACTTTTTTCACTGATTTCGGAAAATGCACCTACTTGGGTGGAAAGGCTAAATTTGCTTCAAATGGCTTCGAACCTATGTTTACATCTTTTACTTTCATCCCAATTTCGAAAAATCTACGCCTAGGCAGAAACTTTCCTGTTTCCAAACCTACCAAGTATGATTGAAATTGTAGACTCTCCGGAAAGCTCAAGGCAATACGAGTAACATTTAAGCGGACGGGAAATGGGTTAAGAAAAAGGGAAACAACAAATCTTGGTTCGTCTGTCTACTGGCATATGTTAAGTACATTATATATTAAAAACGTATGTACCGTTACCTGATAAGAGATTCGCAATAAATGCGATTAACGTGATGTAGGCGAGCGTCTGTGACATTTTATGTATGTGGGTGAAGTCCGGCGGTTTCTTCTCTGATCCACACGGGAATACGTTAAAGCTGACGTCTGTGGTTTGATCTTGACTCAGTTAAGTCGGTTAGTTTATGGTTTGATTACCTAATGTAAAACAAAAAACACAAAAACAAACGGGCAGAGCAGGTGACAAAATTAGTAAGAGTGCCTGATGCGAATATGATCGACTAGAAGATACCCTCAACTAGAAGATACCCTCATCTGATATTTGTTATTATATATTCAAAAATATACGACAAAACTAACGTGTATGTAAATTATAACCAAATTTAACATTTACATAAAACTGTTAATTAAACTTAACATTTACATAAGACTGTTAATTAAGCTTAGCTTGTACATAAAAGTGTTAATTTAACTTTACTTTTACATAAAACTGTTAATTAAACTTAACATTTACATAAGATTGTTCATTAAACTTAACTTTTACATAAAACTGTTAATTTTATATATGATATCCGTCTCAAAATAGATTTTACTGCCTTTCACATACAATCGCACAAGTTTATCATACCCTTTAAGCCACTTTTAATGAGTGAAACGTATAATTTAATATGCATATATTTACTTGTAGTATTTGCTATCTGGTTTTTAGTTCAGCGTCTAAAAGTTTATTAGCACATATAATTTTGCATTTAAATTAGCATGGCTTTGTTTACTTAAGAGCACCTTAAAGATAAGTTTATAAGATTCTTTCAGATATTTATTTTTTGTTTTTTAGGTATTCTCAGAAGCCTTGGTAGGCTTTCAACTTTTTATAATAATAATCTTTTAACTGTTTTTTTGCATTGCTTGAATACGATTTTTTATTTGAAAATTTCTTGTATGCCTTGCACGATCTCTCGATTATGTTAATAAATATGATAATGTACGTTAAGTTTCCTTGTAACAATTGTAACTTTGAAGAATAATAAAGTTCAAAGGGTATTTACTTTCGAATATATCGTTTTTTTTGCACAACTTGAATTATATTTTGCTGTTTTCGAACATTTCCTTCTTAAAGCCCGATATAAACAATTATAAAAGCTGTTGTTTAGTAGGACAAACTGTAGACTCACAAAATACTCGGAATATTATTGGGAACCGATCTTAAGACAAAGCCGAGACACACAACTTGACACGCGCAACGTCGAGATGAATCTGAAAACTTGCGTTGAATTTTTCAAAACAATTTGATTTGGAAAACGCGAACGTATACGCAACAGCAGCAGAGAGAGAGAGAGAGACAGTGAGAGCGAAGACAGCTGAGATTAAAGCGCACCGATATGTGTATGTGTGTGTGTGTGTGCGAGAGAGCGTGCGTAAGAGAGCGACGACATTGAGTGGTCGCCAACAACAACCAGCATCAGCAGGGGTTGCGGGGCGAGCTGTGAGGCAGATTTTCGAAAGAAGCTATGGAAAAACTTCCGTCACTTGATCGCTGCTGCGGGGTCGCCTCGGCCAGGGGCAAAGGGGGACGGGGAGGGGATGCCCAACCGCTTGCATTGATAACGCGTTCATTTCGTTGCACGCTTGAATTTCGCTCTCACTGAAAAACTAAGCTCTTTTTCGAACTGAGCGCCGCTTTCAACCGGTAAATGAGCAGCTGTGACGTCACAATTAAAGCTAACACCGAGCGTGGATTAGCCGTATACGAACAGAGTTCTTCTGACACGTGCGAAACTAGTTATTTTTGTTGTTGAGTCTATGTTAAATTATGCAGCGATATCAGAAGTCATCTGCGAGTATGTAATATATATACATATATATATATATTCATGATCAGCATGTACAGTCTGGCCGGTATCCGTTTGTCTCTCTGTCTGTTTCTAGCCGGAGTCGTCCACAGTTTTGAAGCTACTGTACTTTAATTGGACTAATTGGATCGCTATATCACATAGCTGAAAATCAGTTTCTTGTTTGTTTAACAAGATATCTTGATCAAACTAAGCAATTAATAGCTATCCTATACTGTTGAGCATCAGAATACTATATCATACAGCTTCGCTTGACAAGAACTTGAACTCGTTCTTTAAGATATTGTGACCAAGCTAGCTTAGTATGCTGTTCAAGCATACATAAGCAACATCGGACTGCTAGATTATATGACATCCATAGGGATAGACCATCTAAAACTGTGTTCTGCTCTAGACATTTTCTATGTTTTTTACTTATATAGTAATAATTCGGTTAACCAAACTCATTCATTTTAAGATCGTCTCTGTTCATTACACATGAGAAATCTTCTCATCAGCATGGAAGTATTTACTATATTTCCACGTTAAAGTTCACATAGGAACAATAAACTATTCAATTTTGGCAACAGAAAAAAACATAGCCAGCTAGATATAAAAATATGTATTGACAGGTCTACAAGAGAGCTTTGCTAGCTTTGCTATCATGAAGATAAATAATCGTTCTTGCTGTCAAAGAAACTTCAGAAAATATCTATGTATTATGATGGTATTGACTGTATCTCTTGCTGTTATTATTGTTGTTCAAATTGTCGTCTGGTTCGGTTGTTGTCTGTGTGTTTTAAACGATTTAGGTTCCGGTGATACGGAGAACGCACAACTAAACAATGCTCTTATCAGTGGCTGTTTAGTTAAAACTGGTATACGGCTACCAAAACTCAACCACTTTGGTTTCATCCAGCCGAAGATGGAGGCCAGACAGCCAAGTATCTGGACTTACAGAGCCAAATGTATATACAACGAGTAAAACCGGGCTGCTTATCAAGCGGAGCTCATGGCATTTCGGGTTTTATATTTTGTTTTCGATTTTCAGCATTTTGAACACACAAACACACATATGCATATACATATAGGTAGATAAATGTATGTATGTGTGGGTCATATATCTGACTAGAATTCTGCAAATAACAAAAATCGACAAACGGCAGCTTGAGCTGGTTTTAGGCGGTTCTCCACTTGTAACTCAATGTGAAAACAAGCGTCAGGTGAGTTATTTTCAGCTAAATTAATTATTATCATAAAAGTACATACAATTAACGAGCTAAGAATTTGTTTACAATTCAAAAGTTTTGCCTTCTTCTTTGTCTCTTGAATCAACTAAAGAATCTTTTAAGAATATGCTCTTTAAGTTCGAGTACGAAAAAAACTTTTATTATTATAATAAGGAGTCGAAATTCAGAAACCAATAAAATAACCCACCTTTTTAAATTTTTAAAAGCACCTGCTGTATCCTTGTGTCCAGGACAACCCAATTCCATCCAGACACTAGTTTTGTCTTCGAATCCGAATCGTCATTGATCTTTTGGTTAGAGTTCAAATAACCAACATACAAATAACAAAACCTATTTCAACCTTAACAACTCACGAATATCTGTTTGTTTTGGACTCCCTTGAACAATGTTTTCTCAAGATCTCCTATTGCAGTTCTATGGTAGAATGCTTGGCGTGCTCAAAACAAGAACTGAATCCGAATTGGCTCAATGAAATGCTCTAAACAACAATTCTGAATTTGTCAGCATTTAGTAACTCGAACTGCCTTGCGCTCAAACAGCTGATTATACAGATTCCCTTGGTGATTCCACGCACACTCACACACACACAACGGCTTTTTATAGGGTGCAATATGAGTATGAGTGTGCGTGTGTGTGTGTCTGTTTGTGATCAGCTACAGTTAACGTGTGCGCACATGTGTATTAGTGCGCATGTATGTGTATGTTTTTATTGTTTGTTCAAACCGGTTTGATTTGATTTGATTTAGTGTTTGCGCGAGCCCGTCTCACAGTGGCCGCCCGCCACCCGCCGCCACACACTGACCCCGTACCCTATAAATTCTGCGTGACGTAATGCTTTGAAGATTAATTGCAAAACATTGTGGCGCTTTGCATTAATAACAAACAACAACAACAACAACAACAGCAAGTCGACTTAAGGCTTGTGCATATACATATGAGTTCATTGTGCTGCGCAAAATAATGGGAATTTGTTGCGTGTACACGCTAAGAACCAGTATTTCATATTTGGTCCTCGAAAAGCTTTTAGCTGAGTATACAACAAACGCATGCAGCTTTAAAGCGCTTCTCAGAAAACTTGCGCGGTCAAACGCGGCGTATGCTTAATGCGTAAAATTGAAAGTACAGTTAACACTTCGCTAACGGACAAATTTCTGGGGCAGAAATTCTCCTAAGAACATTTTACGTATTTAAAACCCTTTTATTTGGATAAGTATGAATAACCAACAAAAACAACAATCAAAATAAACTCGACTTGATTATAATAGGTTAGCGGTATTTGCTTACCAAAACTGATCAATAGTTAAAATACCCTATTTTGAGAAAGGGTGCTTTGCTGACCCAAAAACGAAAAAGCGAGTGGAGAGGAAGAAGAAGAAGGCATGACTTTGGGACTTTGCGAATTATAGGCATAACAGTGCTTAGAAACTACAACAATGATTTAGAAGAGTGCAAAAGTAGGATCATAGGCTGTAGCCCCAAACCAAAAAGGGATAGCAAGAACAGAATTTGTGTGCTATTTTCATTGTTGAGTCGTTTGTTTAGGTTATGGTTATGGTTGGTTCTTATAGAACATGTTCTGAAGTTGTCCTTGAAGTTTGGGCAACGGCAGAAGTAGCTGTCAACAGCTGTTGTCAATGGCTCAATGCGTAAAATTGAAAGTACAGTTAACGCTCTGCTCACGAACAAGTTTTCATTGGCGAACATTTTCCTATAAACATTTTATTCAAAATCCCTGTATTTTGTATAAGTATGTATAGTTTAATGTTATATAAAAATTGGACAGAAAGATATCTGCTGAAATTGTAGCTGACCGCTCAAGGGAGCTTTCACTGTATGTTTGTTTTGTCGGCATTTTGAGTACGCGTACTTTAACCCTAGAGTTGCCAGATCTATTTATAGGCATCATCGCTAAATGAAAGTGGTAATGACATCAATTTAAGCGCAGCAGCTTATTGCGACAGAGATAGACGCAGCTAAGCTGCCAAGTGGAAGCGAGATGCCAGCCAAAAGGGCAAGGCACTGCGTGTGAATGTGTGTCTGTGTGTGTGTGTGTGCGTGTGTTTGAGATTGAGTTGGGGATTGAAATTGGGATTGGGAGAGATCTGCAATTTTTGCTCTGATTGAGGCACAAAAGCGACGCATGATCGCAAAAAAAAAAAATAAGATAGCTCAACTCAATTGGACAGCGACTCAGACGACTTGGTGTGTGGATAAGTAAAGGAAACTTACGATTAAGCTTAATTAATATGTTGGGCAAATTTGTGCCAACAGTGAACTATACTGGAACTACAACTAAGGCAGCCTACGGACTGCCTTAACATGACACTCAGGGTTAGGACTAGCATAGAACAAGACGGACTTAATTGCCCACTAATTGCTTCATTTGCATAGAACTCTAAGCTATCGAGCTGGTTAAACTACACACGCTTGCACAGTGCTCAATGGGAAATTAAAATTATTCGAAAATTACAATAGCCTTGAAGGTGAACAAACTTATCTATTTATACAAAAGAGTGGCAACATACTTATTTAACTTGCTTGGCTGCGCAGCTCAGCCAAGCTGTCTGGCAACGCCTGGACTGCGCTTGGCGAGAGCGCGAGGACTCAGCAGACAGCACAGTCGCTCACTCACTCTCTTGGAAGCTCACGCGAAAGCTTGCCGGGCATTAGCCGCTGAATGGGCTGCGACTGCGACTGTGCACCATGGGCCAAATTCACAATTATGTGGCACAGATAAATTACTCCGCACTATGATTAATATGTTAAACTTAATCAATTGGCTTAGGATACTACTATTGTCTATATGTCTGCCAAATTTTTTTAGAGCCATCTAAAGCTGAGGTCTATTTAGGAAATTTCCCAATAAGATGTTTTTAAACATAAATCACACAACATAAAAATCCAATTAAGTTTGATATGTAAGGCATTTTCGAATAAAAATACAGCTAACTTGCTCAACAGCTGTTATCTTAACAGCTGTAATGTAACATAACAGCTTATGTAAATCAAATTCCCAATATTTAAAGCACTAACCTTTTTGCCCGCCAAACGTTGCAAATGCCCCACGGTGCCTCGGTTTGGGGCTCTGGCTGTAGCTGTGCCTGCGGCTTTCTGACCGAGTGCTGCTCATCTGCTCATTCGTGCCACATTTCTCGTGCAAGCTGCGTCTTCAGTTCCAGTCGCTTGTTGTCGTTCTGACGGTCTCGTTCTGTGACCGTGCGTCGCTCCGTGCTTGCAAAGAGTGTTGGAAAATTATTAAAAAAAAATAAAAAGAAAAAAGAAGAGCCACATTAAAAAATCAGTACACAACAGATAACAGCCGAAAAGGTCTTCTTTCAATTGTGCAGCATACCAAAAAAAAAAGCATATAACTGGCAATAAAAAAATCAAACTAGCGCGTGTTTCAGCTCGTTCGAATCGTAAATTCATATAATTCAATTCAAATAAAATAGATTTGATAAAAATGCAGTACATCTATGTGATTAGCGCGCTAATTTTGGCAATTGCCGTGCAGCAAGGTAAAGTCCCTACAAACCCTCCCATTCACACACACACACACACACACTCACACACACACACCCGCACACACAATTCGAATTGAATGCTAAAAAAGAAAGAAATGAAAACGGAAATTTGTCCATACGATTTGACGATTACATAATGCGTGTACTACGGCACGGCGAGAGGCTTGGGAGAAGTGTGGAAGTCAGGGGGTTGTCGCAGAGTCACAGTTCAAGAGCGTAACTGGGAGATAGAGAGAGCGAGCGAGAGAGAGAGAGAGAAAAGTGTGTGAGCAACGCCTTGTCGCCGCCTTGGAAGCCGGTCGCAATGGCGCCTTTTTGGTCCGAAATTCTTTGAAACACAGCCAGAACCCAGCTGGCAGAGTGACAATTGCAGTTTTCCTTGGACCAGCCCCTAGACCCTTAGAGTTAACGCCCGTTCGCAGTGCTCCCATTATGACTGGGCGCCTATGCAAGTACAGTGAAAGCCCGATTGAGCGGACATACATACTAGACTTTTTTCATCTGCTTAGACAGATGTTGGCTTTAGAGACTTTTGAACACTCTACAGAAATAATTCTGTTACGAATTTTATGTAAACTGATTATAATGTAAACATATTAAAATAATAGTTTACATAATTTGTTTATTGACAAACAAAAGGGATTGTTCGTTAAGTTATCCAAAATGTCAAGTTTTATTCCAATAAATCACAAATTTTTGACTTTTATAAGCCTTTTTGCAGCCATTTTCGTCTTAAGTTCAGTTTTACCAAAAGCAGGCTATCGCCCAAGGCAGCTGTTCGTTTGGTCGAGTCTTCACTGTAGTTGTTAACTGGCTTATCCATAGCTCATTATTGCATTTTACGCTTAGCAAATATCATAAAAGAAGAACAAGCATTTAACCAGGCGCATCGCAATGTATGTCTTTTCCTTCCTGAACCTAACTGGGTGAAATGTGCCCGAGTGTGTGTGCATGTGTGTGAGAGAGTGTGCGTGCGTGAGTGAGTGTGTGCGTGAGTGTGTGTGTGAGTGTGTGCGTGTGCGTATGTGAGTATGTGTGTATGGGAACGCAGGACATGCGCACTCATGCGCTTCGATATGATATGCCCTGCGAGTAACTCGGTTAGCAGGCCTGGATCCAATTGCAACTAGAGCCCACAGCCCAACTCCCCACGGCCCCAACCCCCGGCCCCCTCTTAACAACCCAAAGACCAAAGCCCCTAAGCCAAGTCAAACGACGCACTTATATAAAATATTAAATACAAAAATAACGATTATATTATTTCCCATTGTAAGCAAGACGTAAGAAACTCAGATACGTATACAAATATACTATAGATATAGTATATATATATACACATGATATAGTATATGTGTACACATGTACTATGGATGTATTTATAGCTCTGTCAATTTACAGCGAATACGATCAATATCTCAATATTAATTGACTTCAATAAACAATGATAGACTATATTGTATCGCGAGCAGAGCGTTTCCAGTCGAAAAAAACATGCAAATGGAAAAAAGGGAAACAATCGGGATTAATGGAAAGTTTTGGCTTCAACGAAATTTCAAATTTGCAAAAGAAGTTTCTTATTTCTGAAAACTTAATTTTACTTTAACAAAACTTATTCCAACAAAATTGTAAAGTTCTTCATCCTAAGGGGAAGTTTTCTAAATGGGGTTAAAATATCCAAATTGAAATCTTCATTTTTATGTTTTTTCTTAGTTGCCCAACAAGAAAAGTCTTTCTTTAAGGTAAAATCTTCAGATGTTGAAGTTTTTTCTTAATGATTTTTCAGTTATTTTTTTATATGAAGTTGTTTTCATGCATACGTGGTATCTTGCAGTCGTTCATTGTAAGTTACAGCTATGTTGTTTTCAAATGAATTCGTAAACATATTAGTTGTAGGAATTGCTATAAAATCTATCTCAGGAACCTGCGCACAATAGATCCTACGTAATTGCATTCCCCTAAATATATTGCGCTAGCAAAGCATTTCCTGATATTTCCTTATATGCATATATATAGATAGTATACCCTATTAAACTATATTTTGCTATCCGTTATGTTGGATATACTTAGGAGTAGGAAACATAGAAGGCACTCCTCCGGTCGTCTTGGGCAGGGATTGGGGTTGAGTTCGGGTACGTTGTCTTATAGTAGGTGCATTGTTCGACAGACTAAGAAAAGAGACTAAACGAGAACGAGGAGGAGGGGAGTAGGAAACAATGCTGGCCGGCACTTATGCAACCCATTTGGGGGTTGTGGAGAGTATCGAGAGACAGAAACAAAACATGTACGAGTTATTGAAGTCCATTAGCACAAGCTGATGAAGCCGAAGCTGGCGGAGATTGGTTCTAATTAGCGACTGGCTCTCAAGAGCTTAACGAGCAGGCACTAATGGAGGAGGCGCATCTCTCGACTTGGGGGCATTGGGGGAGGGGGCCATGCAATGTGCCATTTTTGGCACAGTGCGAGGCAAAAGCGCACCGCAATTGCATAATAAAACGTATCTAGATATTGTATTTCATATTTGCGTTGGGCACAAGATGAAATAATGCGAAACTCGACCTTAAATTCAATTTAGCTAAGTCAACGTCTCAATCTAAATTCCCGCTCAATGCAGCGTCTAATATTTGTTTACCCATTTTTCCCTCTCTCTCTCTCTCTCTCTCTCTCTCTTTTTTGTTAAACAATTAAGGTTAAGCGTATGCGAGCTATTTGTGTATGGAAAACTTTTCTGATTAACTAAATGCCGCTGCTTTGCGGTCAATTAAGAGAAAGAATGTGGCGACAGGATTATCTCTGGGTTCAAGGCTAGTTTCATTCGCGTTTTGATCTTTATTAACTTGGCACAGAACATCTCGTAAATGGCAAGCTGAGCTGCATTTAATTGCAAATGTTTAGCACATCATTTTTTATTGCTGCGGAATTAGAACCGGCAACTTCTCGCATGTTAGTTGGACATACCCTAAAACCACTTCTATCAACATCACATGCAGCTTGAGCAACAACCTCGTTTGCTGACTCTAGCTCTTATAACCTACAAGATTCCATGATCGATTTTCATCGATTGCTTGGAAATGGGGCCAGCTATCGATTATCGGACCATTATTAGGGGCAACAAGCTCATACTGAGCGGGAGCTAGGGTTACCTACGTGCCAAGTCTATTGGTCTTATAGGCTCTGAGATCCTTGCGGTCATACATACGAACGGACGGGACGGACGTGGGAGGGACGGACATAGGAGGGACGGACATATTTTCATCGATTGCTTGGAAACGGGGCCAGTTATCGATTATCGGACCATTATTAGGGGCAACAAGCTCATACTGAGCGGGAGCTAGGGTTACCTACGTTCCAAGTCTATAGGTCTTATAGGTTCTGAGATCCTTGCGGTCTTACATACGAACGGACGGGACGGACGGGACGGACGAGGGAGGGACGGACATAGGAGGGACGGACGGACATAGGAGGGACGGACGGACATAGGAGGGACGGACGGACATAGGAGGGACGGACGGACACAGATATGGGAACGGCTTAACATTTCTAGTTCGACTGGGCTATTGATCCTGTTCATATATATGTATAATGGGATCGGAGATGCTTCCTTCGGCCTAGGACACACATTTGCCAGAAACATACCCTTCTTACCCATTTTTAATGGGAACCAATTAAATTATTTATGCTCATTGCTTTTGCAGGCGCTGCCATCAAGTGTTTTGTGTGCAACAGCCATAAGGATGCCAACTGTGCGCTGGACATACCGCCAGATAATCTGCTGAAGGACTGCCAGGAGGATTACTCGACGCGCGGCAAGGGCATACCCACCTATTGTCGCAAGATCACACAGATCATTGAGTTCTCCGTGAACAGCCGTGAGTGGCCAAAACCCGCCCCCTTTCCCAAACTCTAACCAATTAACGTATTTATATACTTGTTTATCTGTTGCAGTGCCCCCAGATAGCCGTGTGATACGCACCTGTGGCTTCCAGAATCAAACATCGACCAATTATTGCTATAGCCGTGCCGGCTTCGGTGGCCGGCAGGTGGTCTGCTCCTGTGATACGGACAACTGCAATGGCGCAGCAGCGCTGAGCGGCGTCTCGGTGCTCATCCTCCTGGCCACCGTGGGCCTCCTTGTGGGCGCCTGCAAGTGGTTGCAGCGTTAGGTGTCAATCGGTTAGGATTGGGCGACGCTTCATTTTCTGTTTCTCTTTTTGTTTTTTTCCAACATGTCGTCGTTTGTTTTTCCCTCGAAAGTCCTTAAGTTCTGTGCCGTTTCCCAGCCGTCTCAGCAATTTTCATGCCCGCAGCTGCTACAATCTCGGGTAAGCATCCAAGCCGGAAAACCTTATCCAAATGCCCAGCTAAACGAAATTCCTTTCTTCTTGCAGCTCGGTTCCAGCCAATCTTTTTTTTTTCCTATAACTCAATGTCCTACGGCAAAAGCTTTACAATAAAAAGAAAGTATTTGAAAACTCTTTGATTGTATATAAAAAAAAAACAAAGGAAAAACCTGAAATAATAACAATAAAAATTGGCCAATAAAAGCATATTTCAAATAACAAGAATTCTGAAACAAAAGTATTAAAAATAAATTTTTAAAAACCTACCGCAGCTAATAATAAAAATAAGTATTCAAAGCCCCACTAATATAAAAGCGATTGATTAAATAAATATACAAATTGTTGTAACTAAGTATAAATAAATATATAAAGAAAGGAAATTTTAAACAAATTCAAGAAAACCGTAGTACATACATATAAAATAAATGTTAACACTTTTGTCTGAGTTGCCCTTTTTTATTTTCATAAGAACTTTTTCAAGAAAAAGAAAAACTAACAACAAAAACAGACAATTAAATGAATTGCATAAATTAAACGAATTCTTAGTCCAATTGAAATCTAAATGAAATCTAAATGCCGCGCCCCAAATCCAATTCCTTAGGCTAAGCTGAACACGCTTCAAGTACAACACGCCTCATGCACTAAAAAAAAAAAGAAGAAACTTTCAACAACTGCCAAATCAACAGAAAAACAACAGAATACCTTGCAGTCGGGTGTAACCGACTAAGAGATACTCGTTCACAGCTGCTAAACGCAAAACAAAACAAAATATTGCCATTTTTCCTCGCTTGCCACGCCCCTATTTGCATACCCGAAACTCTCCTTAAGTCTGAAATTTATAAATGATTTCGATCTAAGGGCGCAGCAGTGGGCGTGGCCCACATATTTGGAGGCGATCTTTAAAAGAGCTTGCGACGATCCAAGCCAATAAAGTTCATTTAAGCATCTAAAACTGTAACAGCTAGCCCGCCTCCAAGTAGGCGTGGCTTTCAAAATCTTAACACTTTGTCCGACGCAAATATTCACGAGTATATCTACTCTATAGTTACAAGTCTCTACACAAAACCAATATACCCCTTGCTACATTTACTTTGTGAACGAGTACACAAAAATCATTGGAACTTGAAAAACATCTAAGAAGAAGATGGAACTCAGGCAGAGGCAGAGGAATCGGAGCGGAGCGGAGCGGAGGCAAATCAATGTGTGTCCCCCCCACATGCTGTAGAATTAAACACAAGAATCGTTGTAGAAACCAGAGCCAGAAGAAGCAACAAAAAACAAATTTTAGTTCAAATTGTAAGCCACATTTTGCAAAGGACAACAAGTTAAAATAGTGTGACAAGTTTTTTAGTTAAGAAACTCCTCTTAAATGCAATATTTATAATGCAATAAAACTTTTAAAAATGTTTAAACGAAAAACAATAAAAATTAATACAAAAAATATACGTGTATATATTTCATTTTGTTTTTTTTTTTTATCTACGGTTGGGGAAATAAGCTTAAATCATAAAATCGTTTCTTTTGTCTTTGCGTAAACAGCTTTTCCCTTTACACTTACAATTAGGAGAGTCGGGCTCAGCCGACTAGCCAATACTCTGTTCGCAGACACACAAGTCGTTCACAATCGTGGCTCTGAAACTATAGGCGGTGACTCCTAAACTGTCATTTTACGAAACATTGACTTGACATGGCAAGAAAGTTTTTCAACTATGAAGAGGCTTTAGAGTTGTGGAGATTATAGATTTTCACAATTTATGTGCTTCCAGAAAATCTTAAAACTTATATTTTAGAACTATGTTTGAGGATCTACCTACGATTTTTCTGAAATATAGCTGCAAAACTGTAAAGAATATAGATTTCTGCTGTTCAATCGGAGGAGCTTAGCTTAGGCGGATGTACTCTAGCATATATTTCAGCGAGCCTTTAACTTAAATCCTAAATCTTTTACGTTAGATCTACGTTGGAGGATCTACCTACCAAATTGATGTACTCTGGCAGCAAAACTGTAAAGGTTATAGATTTATACAATAGTTGCGCCCCTTTGTAGGCTTATCCAGAACAATCGGAACAGTTTGGCTAACGCGGACGAACTTGAGCATATTTTGATTCCCGAGTCTTTAACTACGGACGGACAGACAGACGTGCACAAAGCCAATATACTCTTTGTGCGGCACGCGAACAGAGTATAATAAAAGCAATTTAATATTGGGCTAACGCGATGGCTTGCAGCGCTGGCAGTGCATGTCTTTGCTAGAATAGGACCCTTTCGCTTGTCAACAGTCCCCGCTTAGGCGTCCGCATGCACCACGCGCTTCAGGGCCAGGTAACAGCGCTTGCTGGCGAGCTCATGGTAGCCGACCGGACCACGTTCGCAGTCGGCGCAGACCAGAAACTTGCGGCCGTCAACGGTGTGGGAGAAGCCGATATTCTCGAATGACATCATATCCTCGACTAGCCAGAAATGCTGCAGTGCCTCCGTGTTGAGCGCATCGGGTTTGCTGTCTTTCTTTTGCTCCATCAGCGGCACGTCAACCTAGAAAGGGTTTTTTTGTGCTTTATGCGGGCATTTTAGTCAAACAATTTCCATTTGTCATACTTCATGCTCAGAGTAGGTGCCCTCTTTGGCTTTTAGCATTAAACTGTTGCAAAACTGACAGCGCACATTTGTTTTGTTCTTATCATTTACAATTTGCTTAGCAAAATCAGCTTCGTCTGTCATTTTTTGGCAATTTTAATTTAATTATTTTTGTTTTTCGGCCTAAGCAAATTCGTCTTCTTCTTCTGTCAGTGGGCATAACAGCAGCGATAGAATTTTAACATCAACTACGCTGTTATTAGCAGCGTGCTGTTATTTCTAACCGAGTTTTTACGAGCGATACTATTTTATTGCAGGACCAAACACAATTTGTTGGAATACGAATTTTTTGTCGAACTAGCCAAAAAATAGTTTGAAAGAAAAATATGAATGCATTGCAAATCAGCCGCGCAAATCATGCTATATCGATATACATTGCATTCACAATAGACTTCTTGAAGAGTTATCGAATGAATATTGCGCACGATAGTTTGAAATCGTATCGTTCTGCACATTCTCATCGGGAGCTTCTAAAGAAGAAGCACCGAGGTTGCCGCCAATTTCAAAATGAAACAAATTTATTTCTATAAACTCGATTATTTGAAAATATACTTAATCCAAGCACACCAACGAAAATGTTGTTAATTTAAACAGTATTTTGTAGGAACTTTTAAAAGCCCGAACAATGCAGATATTCTTAAACACCATATCATTAGTATGATTTTGAATGTGCAAAAAGACGTTAGAGCAAGCTCATGCCTATAACTTGCAGATATGTGTTATCTGACATTCACACTGACAAATTAGGCACCGTATTCTAAAAGTTACTAATCTTGCGCTTTGGAAAACAAATCATATTTTATTTTGGTAGAGAATCTATATATTTATTTTATAGAGTTGAGAGAGTTAGTTGAAAAGACAATTACGAAAGAAATCAGTTAGCCTATCGATAAGCAGATGTACATTCATCGCTAGGCCGATATTTGCACACTTCCTACCTATCGGAAATATGTACGGCGCGCCGTCGCTTTCGGGTCGTTGCTGCTGTTGTTGTTGCCCGTTGCTCAAATTCTGTTCAGCTTGACTTGCAGGTAAGCAATTGCTTTAACAAAAAACTCTACATTCTGTGATCAGTCAATAGCTTTTCTTGTTACACGAGGGCACGATATCCATTTAACAATTGACAGTTGGCATGCAGCCCTTGCCAAAATTGACAATGTACAGTTTGAGAGAAAATTAATTGCAAACATCTGACAGAAAAGCTAACCTACAAATTTTCTAATTTTCATATTTTTGCAATTAGCGCTAGTGTCCATATCCTTTTTTTAAATTGAGTGTGTTGACTGGCACTATGAATAGCGGGTACAATGCACCTGTATTCCATATGCCCGCCATGGCCGTGGAATCATTGTGCCAGCAATCGATGTATCAGCAGCACACCTATGTGGATCGCACCCGGATGGCCGTAACCGATGTATTTGTGCAGGAGCATGTCTCGCAGAGCTCCTGGTCGATGAGCACTCCGCCGGTGCCGGTCCGAGCACCTGTATTCATACAAACCAACCGCGGGCCATTTATGGGCGGAAACTCGGGACCACAGCCACACCACCATCATCATCATCCGCCGGCACCGGCGCCGCCGCAGCCGCAGCCGCATCCGCATCCGCATCCATCGATGCACGGACGTTTCACATACATGTCCATGCCGGGCGTTCAGTATTATGCAGCCAGCTCGGGTAAGTCCATGCTAATGCTGGTTTGTGGGATAGTTCTCTATTCATGCAGCGCCGCCTCGAACGTTGCAGCTTCAATGAATGCCTACGGCCAAATGTATATGCAGCACTCCTCGGCATCGGCCAATGTGGGCGGCATGTACGTGCCCCACTATCATGCGACACATACGCGTCCGCATCATCACCAGCACACCAAGGACAACGGCTGCCAGACGCGCTCGTGCGTCCGGCGCAGCTGTGATGCAACTACCCAGACAGATCTTATTGGCGATGCGCCGCCCATGTCCAAATATAAATATCTGGCCAATTTGAGTGACAGGTAAGTGCGGCATTGATCCTTGCCACCTGTGGGCTTATGATGGGGGAAAAGGAATAGGGTTGGCTGTCTCGAAAGCATTCCCTATGCTAGATTCGCCAGTGGAGAATTCTTAAAGAGTTCTAAGAGTTCTTCAAAGAGGAGGAGGACCTGCGTTCCCGACAGCCTAGGTCGATGTGATAACTTTCTCGCCCATGGATAATTATCAATAGAATTTGATATATTTCTTGAAAGCTTACCACAAGTTTCTGATCAATTCAGATGCTAGCTAGTCCTAATCCTAGATAGTTGGGTTGTCAGCTTCCTCAAAAGACTCTAGGTCCTTCCCAGGAATTCCATATTTCTCCTACCTCCTTCAGCTCTGCAGCTAGCTAATGCCACATTCGTCTCGAATCTTTTACAGCAGCAAGGAGTCGTCGAACAGTCGCAGTTCGTTTGAGAGCTATGGATACCCGAGCATTCAGCAGGGCGAACGTCGCAATTCGGAGGTAATATTGCCCATACAGCGTTTGCAGGATATCACGCGGATCTCGCTGAAGGGCAGCGACATTGCCGAGCGGCTGGCCAATGCGCATCGTCAGCGTCCGTGCTTCAAGAAGATGGACACACTGTGCGCCCGGCTCAAGCAGGATCTGCTGCGACCCGACGGTGTGCTGCCCAATATCAATTCGCAGGGCATTGCCTGGGCTGTGAAGGATTTTATATTTGTATTCACACGCATTGTCAACTCGTGGGTCATACTCAAGGGTTATGTGTATAATACGCCCGATGGCCTCAATAAGATCAAGGACGAGCTGCCCGGCGGCTTTATGGCCGCCTTCGATAGCTGGCAGATAAGCACATTGACGCTCGTCGAGATGATAATCAAGTCGTTTGTCAATCTCGACGGGATGCTGCAGAAGCAGAAGAACAGCTTCTGTAAGTTGGACATTAGCAGCAGCAACAACAACGTCAACAACCACTACATCATCAACAACAACAACAACAACAATATCAACAACATCAACAACATCACCATCAACAACAACACCATTAACCACAACAACAACTGGAGCAGCAACGGCAACAGCAGCGATTCAAACTCCAGCAATAAGACTCTGAATGGCTCTGATATCGTCCTGCCAATGCCGCCGGCTACCTTGCATCTGCCACTGGACAATGGGCGTGGTCCCGGCGCCTTTAGCACACCCTACAACAGCATGAAGAGCGACCATACTGGCGAGCAGCACTTGGCCAATAGCATCGGTGAGCCGCAGTTGCAGGCGGAGCCAACTCCCATGGATGGCAGATCCAAATCGGATTTGAATTATTTGTACACAATGATCCAGGATTCGGAGGAGGCGCAGCGCTGTGTCAATGCCAATGGTACCTATTTAAAGACAGGCACCTATACGCCCCTCAAGAAGGACGCCAATGCCTTGGATCATTCTTCGCCGCCGCCGCCGCCGTCAGCATGCCAAAACTTCTCCAATATCTGGAAATGCAGCGCGCAGTCGACCAACGGCCGGGGGCCAGGGCAGCCACAGCCGCCGCTCGAGCAGCTCAGGTCGGTGTTGAAGTGTCCCACGCCCAAGCTGAAGACCACACAGTGTCGCCACAATGATGGCAAGCCCTACACAACACCCCTGACCCTTGTGGGTCGCGAGATGTCGCGCCGACTCTACGATCTGAGCAACCGCATCATGCAACTTCAGAATATCGATCGATTCTTCCAAAAGCAGTTCACACGCAACTATGTGAGTCGATGTGTTTCATTGATTCGTATTTATAGCACTAAGAAATACTATTTTTTAGTCTATTAGATTTTAGTCGACTTGCAGATACCCTATAACCAGCCCAAAGCTGTCGTTACACTCATTCTAGTTTCCTTTCAATACATATAAACGCACACCTACACAGTCTACCCTGCGGCTGTGCTTCTTCTTCCCTAAGCATTCACGATTCAGCTCGGTGCATATTGTCCGAGCTTTTTTTTAAATTTTTGTAATGGAGTCAATACCAAAGCCCTAGATATATTCTGATTCTGAACATTTTGAGGTGTTTATATACGATTAACTTCGGAGCATGTTGTCCAATCTTTTTGACATTGTCAAGGGCTTCAATACCAATACCAACTTTGGGGGGAAACGGCTGAAAGTATCACAAAAGTGAAATGTTCTGGAGAAAGTCAACATTTTGGTATGTCAAAACTATAATACACCTATCAATTTTCAATGGGTTCAGGCTACTAAAAACCTTTATTATTAAGATTCTATTCTGATTATTATATTTTTTACTTTATTTTAACTAATTCTTGTTCTTCAAGCTTAAAAGTTCTTTCTTTTCCTTGGAATAGCTATTATAAAATTTGAAATTTTCGAACATCAATTAATTTGACTTTTTGTTCTTTTCAGTATCCGTATTTCTTTGAACGTTGCCAGCACGAGTTCATTGACGTGCGCGCGATTATATTGAAGTGTGAGAGCGCAACTTATCAGCATGTTTATCAGGCCATACACGATATGAGGCGCATTATATATTTGGCACGCAACGATCTGAAGGTATTATATTGACACACACATAGACATAGACACACACTGGTACACACACCTCTTCTGTTATCTCTTGCTGCGTTTTAGCTGCCGGACCGCGTATCCATGCCAAGGTATTAGTATGAGTTTTGCCATTATATGGACTAATGTACTAATCACTGGTCTCATCGGGCACTAATCTCATATATCAATAAGTCCTAACCAGCATCCACTAACTAATCCACACACATCTTGTCGATCGCTCTTAACTAATTTGAATGCCCTTGCAGCTGATGAACGTTGCCATAAATTGGTTGGAATATCTTGGATCCCATGAAGATTAGACTGAACTATTCAATTTTATTATTATTATTCATTATCAATGTGAACTCAGCTTCCAGTAATACTTGATACAGCTGTGTTTCTAGATCACAATTGTATACCTTGTAGCTGTCATTGGATAATTTGATCGAAAGCTTAAGGTTTTTATACAGAAAATCTTTTTGGTTTTCCAGAAATCTTCAAAATTCTTCTCAAATTGGAGCAAAATCTTATCAGCTGCAGATATTATATAGCTCCAATAGGAACATTCCATCTTGAATTTAGTTTTTACAAAGATAGATCTTTTGTTCTTCAACAAAAAGAACCATTTGTGATGAATTCAACTCTTTTGTATGCTTATCGTTTTTGAGGGTATTATAAAGAGTATTGAAATATCAAAAAATTTACCTTACATAATGGGGATCGTACTACTAGGATGTATATATGGCACCCAATGGAATCGTCTATAAATTTGTTTTCAGTTTTCTTTGAAGTCAATATCAAGCCTTTCTTTTCGGCTGCAAGGGTATTAATTCTCGACCAACTCACAGGATAACTTATTCTTTTCTTGTTTCTAATTTAAACTTTACCTTACTTATAAAACACGAAATTGCGGCTTGAATCCATTCCGGCAGGATCATACCAACATGGACTTGCGTCTTTATACGGCTCTCTATGAGCGCTCCATCAACGAGATGCTGACCAAGAATCCGTATCATCCGGAACAGTTTGAGCACATCACTGGAGAGCCCGGCGAGAAGCTTTTCAACTAGACACCAAATCTAATTACTTTTTTTTTTGTAATTTCAACACTTTTTTGAGTCAATTTCAAGAAAAGTTAATTAACACGCGGAAGCTAACATTATCCAGCCAAAGACATTGTTAAGCCTAGAAAAAATTGCAAATTGATTTTAGTTTTTGAGCAAGCTTAGAGTTAAGCTAGCTTGCTAATTGGCAATACTAACTAATTTTAGAATAATTAATCAAAGTTGAAAACTTTACAAACAGAAAACTTGAGTTTCCGATAATAAGTTTTGAATGCGTTAAATAAGTTTTGTGGATTATAATCGTTATCCGCTTGAATATTCTCAACTTTTCCCAATATGCATCTACATATACATACATATTTATCCATAAATATATATGTATATCTATATGTGTATTTTTATAAATATATATTTCTTCAATTTCTTAAGCAAGCTTAAAGTTTCATGAAATGGAAAAATTGAAAAACAGAAAAACAACGCTTAAGTTGAAAAAAAAAATGCTAGTTAAGCCGAATCACATAATTTTTAATAAAAAAAAAGCTAAGAAAAAAAAAATAACACATCCGAAACTAAAGAGCTTGAACTTTTAGAAATTTGCTTAGATAGGTTTTTTTTAAGAATATTTGAAAATAGTTTTTCGCTAAATCGTTTTAAATTAAATTGTGCATCGATTTTTGAGGCCAGGTTTACTTTAACCATATTGCAATTATGAGATCTAGTATATATATATATATATATAGCACACAATCCAAAAAACTATAGAAAATGATTATTTCTTGTAACTGATATGTCGCAGAAAATCATGTATTATATTTAGTATGAAAAAATAATAAACTAAATATGCTATTAAAAAATAAAAGATAACAAAAGAAATGCACACACATATATTAACAAAGCACAACATTTACAGACTTCTGATTTAAGCAAAATCCTCCATGGTGGGAGAACGTGGTTATGTTTATAATACGCACCTTCAACTGTTTTCGCCAATGCCTTGGCCACTGATTCCACCATAGTTGAATCTACCTCATCCTTTACTCAATCTGTCGTCTGTTCCATTGTTTAAGGTGCCGTCTCCTCCAATAGTTAAGCCGCTGCCTCCTCGAATGGTAAAGCTGCCGTCTCCTCCTAGCTTGAAGACTTACTTGAATTCATGAGAATCGCGTAGAAGGCAATTAGTCCAAAATACGTTTTTTTTTAATTTGCAGCTTTGCTAGAGGTAAACACAAACATACACTCACACAAACATACATATACACAAACATACATACATACATACACATGAACATACATACATACACTCAAACATTCATACATACACACAAACATACGTACATACACACAAACATACATACATACACACAAACATACATTCACACAAGCATACATACACACAAACATACATACACACAAACATACACTCAAACATACACTCACGCATACATACATACACTCAAACATACATACATACATACACACAAACATATATACACACAACCATACATACACACAAACATACATACACGCAAACATACATACACTCAAACATACGCATATGCAAATATGCATGCATACATACATACCTAAATACCTACATATCTACATACCTACATATCTACATACCTACTCCTCCTGCTCCGCCCCCTTGGTGTTCCTCAGCTTCCGCCGCCTGCGCATAATTCATAGGTAAAGCCTGCGGGCCTTACTTACATTTTTGAGAATCGAGGAGGAGGGTATACATACATGTATTCCTACATACCTACGCCTATACATCTTTGCCCGTGGCAAGTTTAATGCTGCACATTTTATACAAATTCAGAAAACTAAGTTCTAATTTTGCTAACTGATCAGATCTGTTGCCTAAAATCATGTATATTTGTTATTAACATAAAAGCTAAATGTACAATTATCAAATAATAATAATAAAAACAATAAATACACAGATCGAATCGTACATAGAAAGAACTCAATCGTTCCAAATTATTTACAGCTAATCGATTTTAGCAAAGTCCGTCAAGCTAATGTCCTGCGCCTGCAGCATGCCATGGAACAGGGAATTGCCATCGGCTGCCAGCTGCTGCGGTTTGCCCTGCTCACAAATGCGGCCATCGTCCAGCACAAGGATGCGATCCATGGCCTGCAGGCCGCGCAAACGATGTGCTATAAAAATCAATGTGCAACTCTTGAAGGCGTTCCGTAGCGCCTGCTGCATGCACAGGTCGGATTCGTCGTCCAGCGAGGAGGTGCCCTCATCAATGCAAACGACCTTGGCATTCTTGAGCAGCGCACGGGCCAAACAAAGCAGCTGTCGTTGTCCGGCCGACAGATTGTTGCCGCAACGCTCGACACGCCCATCCAGGCCACCAAGCTGCTGGACGAGCAGCGTGGCGGCTGCCGAGTTCTTGATGGCATGCCAAATCTCCGAGTCGTAATACTTGTGACTAGGGTCCAGATTCTCACGCACCGTGCCTGCCAAAAGAAAAACAGTTTAGTCAAGATTGGAGTCAAGAATGACATTGGGTAACCTACCCTCAAAGAGGAAGGGCTCCTGCGTAATGACGCCGATGCGTTCGCGCAGCAAGCTTAATGCCAGCGTCTTTAGATTCATCTGGTCGAGATAGATGTCGCCCTGGCTAAGTGGGGCAACGCGCAACAGTGCGGCCAGGACAGAGCTCTTGCCGGCTCCCGTGCGTCCCACAATGCCGATGCGTTCAAATGGCTCCGTTTCGAAGCTAATGCCGCGCAACGCCGGCGACAAGTGCTCCCTGTAGCTGAGCTGCACATTCTTAAAGCTGAGCACACCCTGTGTGGGCCAGCCAAATGGCGGATCCGCGCTGCCCTCGGCATTCTGTTCCGGCTCCAGCTGCAAATACTCATCCACACGCTCGACCGCAACCAGCTCCTGCTCGGTCTCGGCAACAGCATGCAGCAGATCCCCCAACTGGCCGGTTATGGAGAGCGCATACGATATGCACAGACCCACCAGGCCAGGATTGGTGGTATGCGAGGCGGTTATGGCGGCCAACAGGCCAGCGCCGCCCACCAGCAGCGAGCCGAGCAGCTGGAGACGCAGCGCCAACCATTGCTGTGCCGCTGCCGCGGACAGCTGCGCCTTAGTGCTCTCCTCCAGCTTGCCCTGAAAATCGCGCTGGAAACGGCCACTCGCCCTCATGCTGCGTATCGTTGACAATCCCTCCAGGGTCTCCGTGAAATGTGTGTACAGTGGCGACATGGCATTGCTGGACAATCGCTTAATATCCCGCGAGGCATGGCGATAGCGCTGCTGCAGATTCAAATAGATCGGAACCATGGGTATTATGATCAGAACCAGCCAGGGCATGGCGTACAGGCTGACGCACAGGGCGCCCACCAAGCCCGCCAGCTGGGCCAGCAAAATGTTCAGTATAAATGGCAGCGAGTCGTCCACCGTGTTTGTGTCCGAGGAGAAGCGATTGAGTATGCGACCCACCGAGGTGACGTCAAAGAAGTTGAACTTGGCCTGCAAGAAATAACAATTAATTATCTGTAGACTAATCTAGTCGAGGGTGCCCGACTAGGTAATACCCTGTAGTTGTCATAACACAAACTCACAAACATGACGCGCTTGAGGAGCTGCTCGTGCATAAAAATGGCCGCCTTGATGCCCGCATAGGCAAAGAGAAAGGCACGCGCGAGCGTCACCAGGGAATTTGTCACAGCAATCGCCGCAAAGATGCCCAAATAGTATCCAGTTGTATGCGCGCCCGAGCTTTCATTGCCGGAGCTGCCAGGTCGCATGAGCTGATGCTGCAGCGTTGTGTCATTCGTGTGGCCATCGAGCGTTGTGTCGGTGACCCAGTGCGCCAGCCAAGCGTCGCTCAGATTCCGCGTAAGCTGCATAAGCAGCACAGACAGCAGCACGGTGAGAGCTAGGGGTGCGGTTACGGCGCGCCAATAGCAGGCGAACACATTGCCAGCCAGATGCCCAAACTCGCGCGACTCCTCCAGCAGCAGGCTGTCCACGCTACGTTTGTCCACATCCGCCGCATTGGGCAGCTCCACGGACAGGCGACGCAAGCTATTAAACTCGCACTCTTCCTGCTCCTCTTCCTCCTCGGAGCTCATTTCAATGCTCTCGGTCATGTAGTCACTGGGCCGCAGCTGGCCATCCTTGACGTGCAGTATCTGATTGGCATGGAAGAACAGCTGGGTGCTCCGCGTGATAACAATGCGGGTCTTCTCCTTGAGCAGGCCCAGCAGACAGTGGCGTATAATGTGCTTGGCCACATGGGCGTCCAGTGAGGACAGCACATCGTCCAGCAGATAAACTGGAGGAGTACAAGAAAGATGTAAATAATAATAACTGAGCTGGACTTGGCTGATGCTCACCCTTCTTGTTCTGGTAAACGGCACGCGCCAAGGCCACCCGTGCCCGTTGCCCGCCGGACAGCGTGCGTCCATTTTCGCCGACGCCCATGAGATCGCCGCCAAGGATGCGTATGTCCTCGTTGAGAGCGCAGGCATGCAGCACGGTCCTGTACCATTGCTCGTCAAAGTTGCTGCCCCACACGATGTTGTCGCGTATCGTGGCCCGCTGCAGCCATGGCGATTGCGGCACATAGCCAAAGCCGGTGGTTAGCTCCTGGACGCACACCTCGCCATCGAGACACTGCAGTCCGGCTATGATGGCCGTCAGCAGGCTGCTCTTGCCGCCGCCCACGGGACCCTCAATGCAGATCAGTTGGCCCGCCTTGATGTCCAAATTGATGTCGCTCAGACGAAACTGGGAAATGGTTGTCTCGCTGTCGCTATCGCTGTGTTCCGTATCGTGCACAAAGTGGGCCGACTTCATTTGCAGCACACTGGGCGTGGCAGCCGGACTTGCACTGCCGCGCATAATGGGATTATAGTAGCTGGAATAGTCTAAATCGGGCACATCCATCAGCTGCTGAACGCGTCGCAACGATACCCACGCCTCGATCAGTCCATTGAGCACCCAGGGAAAGGCGTTCAGCGGTCCGATCAGCATGTAGAGCAGCGCGACGCTTGTGTACGTCGTGGAGGCAATCAAAGGATTGCCCAGCAGCACGGATACGCCAAATGTGAGCAGGCACATGAGTACCGGAGTTGTTGCCCAGAAATAAACGCACATGGCATCCAGATATTTGCGCTTGGACAGAAACTTCAGCTCCGTGGTGCGCAGTGTGCGGATTTTGGTTATGAATATGGGCTCCCAAGCATTGGTCTTGATTTGCTTAGCGCCCTGCATGGTCTCTGTGGTGGCCGAGAGACGCGCATCCTTGGCTGTCATCAGGCCCGTGGAATAGATGCCGATGCGCTTAGCCAGCCAGCGATTGATGGGTATCAGCAGAGCTGCAAAAATGACGCCCGCCAGGAAGGCGGCGCCCAGCTGCAGATAGAGCAGATACAATGTGGTAAACAGCTTGAAGGGTATGCTCCAAAAGAAGTGAAAGCTAATGCACGAGTTGACAATGCGATCCGCATCGGTGGACATGAGATTCAGCATGTCCGGACGCGATTCGCGCACTCCGCGCGCCTCCAATGCCTTGCGATAGATGCTATTAACGACGCCCACGCGCATCTTCATGGTGACCATAGCCATGCGCCAATCGAAATGACAGCCGCACAGCGCCGACAGCAATGTGCTGCCGAACAGGCCAAGGGCATAGTAATAGGCTCTGCCGTCCGTTTGTCCGTCTTGATTGCTGTCCTGCCGCAACAGTCCGCCGAGCAGCAGCGGGCCCGCAAAGCTGGATATGTCCGCGACCAGGCGTAGCAGTCCGATTAAATAGAACTCCAGGCCAAAGCATTTGTGCAGCGCACGGAACATGCTCTGCGATTGCGACAGCGCCAGATGCAGTCGCTCGCTGAGGCGTGTGATATTCAGCGCATCGGGCAGATCAAACAAATCCTCGATGCGACGCAATTTTCCGGCCACGCCCTTGCTTATCAGCGGCTGCACCCAGTGGAACACGAAACGCGACGGCCAATTGGCCTCGTCCTGTGCATGACCGAGCAGCGCCTCGTTCAGCTCAAAGTGAAAGTAGGTATAGCGATTGGTCAGCAACGCCTCCTGCTCGCGATCTCTGGTGCCAGTCGTGCTGGAGCACAAGATGGCACTCCCCTTGGGCAGCAGCGTGGCGGCGTAGCACAGGTCGCACAGCAATGTGGCCAAGCTCCAGGGCCACCACTCAAAGTGGCGACTGGTGCGCAGCCAAACACCGTCCAGCACCACAACCATGAGCCAAACAACGTTCATCAAGAGCGGGCCGCGATGGCTCAGCGTTCCAAAATGACGCGCCGTCAGCAGATAGCCTGGAAAAGAGAAGTCAATGACACGGCAGAGGCCTTGACTTTCCAATAATAAACTTACCGCAGTGCACAGTCCACATAATGCACTCGGCGCTGACGACAAGCACATCGACCGCATACAAATCGATGCCAGCGCGATGGAATACAAATATCTTGGATACGGGCAACAATGCCAAAATAATACTAAATACAATGCGTAATGCAAGCAATTGCAATTGGAGGCTATTGCGCACTATCTGCTGCGTCTGATTGCCAAAATTGTAGGCGGATATCGATGCAAAGATCGTGTAGACGGGCAGCTGGAGCAGGGTCTTCTGGAAGCAGGGTAACAGATCGTTGGTGTCGTTGGCGAATGGCTTCAGGCCCGTGGGACAGAAGTGTGTCCAGTTCCATGCGAAATTCCAATCGATGTTCGACATCGTATTTAGACTTTAGGCGTGCGCCGAAACGAAACGAAAGCGAGTTTGGGACTTTTTCCTTTTTTTCACGCCGCTTTGTCTCTTAGTCATCATTTGCGATTGCCGCGCTGTGAAAGGAGCGCGCGGGTCGGGCCGCAAGCAGTGATAAATACTATTGCAAGAAGCCCTTTATTATACTGATTGTGCGTTGGTGATTAGCTGCCGCCGCTCTTGTTTATAACTAAAGAACAGCTGGAGCAGGCAAAAAAAAAACACCCGACACACAATCACACCGGAACAGCTGCAACTTACACAAGTGAATGGCAATTACATTTCTATATATCGATATGTCTGTTATCGTTATCGGTAATATTTAAAAAATCGTTTTCCGTTGGTAATTCAAGTTCAACTTTCAATCAGTCATTTTATTCTCTTGTTATTTAGTTGCACCTGAATGTTGTTGATTTTTATAACTGTTCGGTTATTCTGCTATATTTAAATGATTCATTCAGTTCAGTTATTTAGCTTTTCAGTTACTTTTGAGTTGTTAATAACTTTTCTGTAACTACCTAAATGGATCTACTATCTTATTTGAATAAACAAGGCGAAAGCAGTTTCTTGATAAAGTATTTGTAGTTATACATGTACGATGAAAAGAAGCTAAACAATAAGATATTCAAATATATATTGTTTTTCAATAACTTATAAGCAAAATGATTTTGCATACAAAACCCTGAACAAGTTCAGTTGTTCATTTCAATGAACCATTCAATTGAACTTGTTCTAAAAGAATGCAATTCGCGACGAATGACTTGCACCGAAGAAGAAGCATTTGTTTACAAATATTTAATTCATTAAAATGACACAAACTGAGGCCGCGAATAGCGAAAACAGCTCAGAAGTAGCCGAATTACCAAATCAACTTGTGGATATATTCAGAGCTCTTGCTGAGAATGCCAACATTATCTTTAAGTCGCAGCAAATCGATGATCCCGAGCTAAACTTGTCGGAGAAGCAACAAATTGCGCAGGATGCATTTCACAAAAATCGCGAAACATTTTTAATACGCTTTGGCAGCTATTTAGACGAGCGACAATTAAGCGACTTTCAGTCTCTGGGCGTACAGGAGCCCATCAAGCCCGATGAGAACCTGGAGGAGATTTGCCTGCTGCTGGAAGACTTCAAGCGAAAGCTGCACACCCGCTCGGTCTGCGTCAAGAATAGACGCTACCATGCAATGGAGCAGCTGCTGCAGAAGGGCGAATACTTCAGCGAGCACGAAATGATGCAGCGGGCACCAGAGCTGTACCAGGAACTGGTCGGACAATACCTGACGGAACAGGAGCGGAAGCAGCGCGACAGTTATGATGTGCGCAACACCAGTTTCTCAGGCATACTGATGCACACGCTGGAGCAGAAGCAGCGGGACGAGCTGCTGCAACAGGTGGATAGCAGCTCAGAGATGCAGTCGCTGCCGGCGCCAACCCTAAATTTGGATTGCGAAGTGCCCGCTGCGTGCCGCAAGCAATGGGGCGGCTTCGAGGAAGATGAGCCAGTGGCCTGCTCCACGAGTCGAACTACGCAGCATGCCCCGGCGCCAGTCAGCCGAATTACCACAGCCGAGTATTACAATCCCGGCGAAAGAGAGCTGCTGCGCAACGAGTTTATGGGCTTGATGAAGGAACGTTTTCTCAGTGGCCAGGACAAGGATTTCGACTATACAGCTGTAGACGACAATGCCCAGCTTGACGATCTAAAGCAACTCGAACGTGATGAGGAGGATGCCTACTTTGAGTCCAGTGACGATGATGATGATGACGATGTTAATGCTAAGGCGGCGCCTGAACGAAGCAATTCCAGCGACGAGGATGAGCTGGACGTCTATATGCGGCATCTAAACCAACATCCCAGTCTGCAGCATTAGTTTTTTATTTAGCTTTAATCCTAGCATTATAACGTGTACAATGACATAAGTATAAATTGTACCTTAAACCTTAGACTAATCCTGCATACATGTCCAAGATCAATCGCATGTCTATGTGCCATGTTTAGCCAGCCATTGTAGGGAACAACTTTCACGCTTATTAACTAGAAATACATGCAGGTTATTATCTGGGCCGGCCACGACCACGTGGAAAACCTCGTCCACGGCCACGCAACACTTTGCTATTTGGGGGCGGACTCTTTGGCCGCAGCATTTCGATGCGACTGGTGCAGCCGGTGGCGGTGGCCTCCGCGAAATAAGTCTGATACAGCTCGGCATTGAAATTGGAGTTCGTCAGCTCGGGTCCGACTGTTAGCCAGCCCGGCCTGATGCTCGAATCGCGGCCAAACAAATGCAAACGCCGACGGCCCAGGCAAAAATGCTCAATGATATGAAAGATTTCGATGGGCTTCTCGAAACTACCGAACTCCTCCTCCTCGGATATGATCAGATCAATGTCTACATTGGCGTGTATGAAGTCGCCATCGCTGGAACGTCGCACCGTGCCCTTGATACCCATCAGGCAGTGCTCCTTTGTGCGCTGGAAAACGGATTTGGGTATGGCCTGCTTTGAATGGCCCGGCTTGTTGATGTTTGTGCGTATCCAGCAGATGTCCTCGCAGCGGCGAAAGCCCCACTTCTTCAGACAATTGCGGCCCTGGTCCAATCCCTCCGACGAGCCGCACCACAGGAATACAAATGAACGATGCTCGGCTATCTCGCCGACATCCAAATCTGCGTGCAAAGAAAGGCTTAACATGGTCTATACTTGACACTTGCTTATCAACTTACTGAGTATGTCGTCCCAGTTCCAGAAGACGCGTGGCGCCCCGCCCACCGTGGCCACAGCGGGCGCTGCTCGAGCATATTCCTCCAGCGGCGGCTCAATGAGTATAACATCAAATTTGGTGCCCAGGGTTTTGACATCTAACGTTTTGAGATCGGCCTTCAGATACATGGGCGCCGATGCGGTGTCCTGGATAAGTTTGTCTTTCAGCTTGATGAGCTCCCGCAGCTTGGGATACTCCTCGAACCGATCGGCCAGACCGACATCGCGTATAAAGTTTTGTGGCCTTTGGCCTGTGTCTACAAAATGCTGGCAGTAATCATTGTGCGGATTGGAAGACTGTGTGCCCTTCAGGAACGTCGAGGAATCTCTGTAAATGATCTCGTTCGGTGTCTTCTTAGACGATGAGGCGCCGCCGCTGCCGCCATCCTCCTCGTCTCGTTGGCCCGAGGCATTCAGCTGCCGGCTGCCACCGACGCCGGAATAATTGTTGCTATCTTCTGCATTGCCCAGCACCTTTTTCAGCTCGTCAACACTGGACAAGCCGAGCTAAAATTATTGAAAAATTCATATTATTTAGAGAAAAACAAAAAGCGACGGCGAAAATTGACGCCCACCCACCGTTTGGGCAAGCAGCAGTCTGCGTTTACGCGAACGCTCTTGCGAACTCTTTAATACATCGCTCATACCAATCGGCGTCTCTGCTGCACAGTTAAATAAATTAATACTTAATTTAAATTAAAATAAAGACAAATAAAAAATAGTCGACCAACGCGTCTCGCAAACGCGTATAGTTGACGATAGAGATGAGTGCGGCACGAAACTTGCACTAAAACTCATTGTCACGCTAGGCACGATACATCACCAATCGGCATGTGTGACTAGTAAGAAGCAGAGCAACGACAGTCTGGCAACGCCATACGCGGTTGCCATTCACAATCAGCTGCATGCAGCGCTGACACAAAATTCATTTTTTCCATGTAAAACGCTGTAATTTTGGCTTCTAATTAGTGAAAATTTTAACCTTAATCACATTACAAAATGAAGCTGCTGCGCAAGACGTTCTTGTGCGCGCTCATTGTGCTACTCGGCTGCCTAATATTTGTCGCAGCACAGGGTAAACAAAAGGTAAGCGGCGCACATTCACCCGTGGATATGGCCACGTCAGAGCCATGGGAGCTAGCCGGTTCCGTTAACCGGCGACAACGGTACTTGCCGCAGATGTAAACATTAATGTTGATTTATTGCAGACGGGTCTCTCGCTTTCGGAGAAGGTGCAGAATCTGGTGGAGATGAACATGAAGAAACCGCTGCTGCGCTTCAATGGACCCAAATTTCGTGAATATGTGAAAAACACGCCGCGCAACTACTCAATGATTGTGATGCTAACGGCGCTGGCGCCATCCCGCCAATGCCAGATCTGTCGTCATGCCCACGACGAGTTCAGCATTGTGGCCAACTCGTATCGCTTCTCGCCCATCTACTCGAATAAGCTGTTCTTTGCCATGGTCGATTTCGATGAGGGCTCCGATGTGTTTCAGCTGCTGCGTCTGAATACGGCGCCCGTTTTCATGCACTTCCCGGCCAAGGGCAAGCCCAAGGGCGCCGATACCATGGACATACATCGCGTTGGCTTTGCCGCCGATTCTATAGCCAAGTTTGTGGCCGAACGCACGGATATCACAATACGCATATTCCGACCGCCAAACTATTCGGGCACGGTGGCCATGATTACCTTGGTCGCGTTGGTGGGCAGCTTTTTGTATATTCGTCGCAACAATCTGGAGTTCCTGTACAACAAGAATCTGTGGGGTGCAATTGCTGTATTCTTTTGCTTCGCCATGATCTCGGGCCAGATGTGGAATCACATACGCGGACCGCCGCTGGTGCATAAAACACAAAACGGCGGCGTTGCCTATATCCACGGCTCGTCCCAGGGCCAGCTGGTCGTGGAGACGTACATTGTCATGTTCTTGAGTAAGTCCTGGAACTGCATTTGCTGACTGCTAATGACATGGTTCTTTGTCCTTTGTCCTTTGCAGATGCCATGATTGTGCTGGGCATGATATTGCTCATCGAGTCGGGCACACCGAAGGCGCACAATCGCAACCGGATGATGGCCATGGCCGGTTTGGTATTGTTAACCGTATTCTTCTCCTTTTTGCTATCCGTATTCCGTTCCAAGGCGCAGGGTTATCCTTATAGGTAAGTCCAACTAGCCGTAATTTCAGCGCATCCTTTAATTATTTCTCGCTTGCAGTTTCTTGTTTAAGTAAAATCAATTGACGCCCAAAGATAGGTTCAAGTGGAACGTTCACGTTTTATATAGTTCGAATTGACAACAACAACAACAAGCACATTGTGTGTGTGTAAAACGAGTTTAATAATAAATGCCACAAATAAATTAGTAATAGAATTTCTAATTGAATCCTACAGCAGCCAGGGTATGATGGCATGTCGCTGTTTGGGATAATCCTTAAAGTTCTCCTTGTACCATTGATGGGTGAGCAGCGCGTTGATCGTCTGATTGCTGGCCACCCACAGGAAGATCAGCTTCCAGGTGCTGATGAGCGTAAACAGATCGGCGAGACAATAGTACATGACCACCTCGAAGAACATGTGCGGCGAGGAGATCAAATTGAACCAGCCGCCGCTGGGCAGCAGATGCGCCTCCGTCTGGACGGCGCCCGTCTTGGCATCCCTGCGCAGTCGCACCAGCAGCATATTGCTGGCATACTGCTGCAGTCCAGCAAAGAGGAAGACGAGCGTATACGCTGCTTGCAGCAGGCTGACATTGGACAGCGTGAAGGGCGTCGGCTTTGAGCCGCGCACAAACCCTGCCGTATTGGCCAGCAGCGAGATGATGGCGCCAAAATAATGTAAATGTCCCACGGCATAGTGCGAGAGATTCATCCGGCTGCGCTTGGAGAAGATTTGCACGAAATTCGTCTCGTAGAAGCGACGCACACACTGGATTGTGAGCAGAACAGTTCCTATGAGCGCTGTGTTCGAGTCCACCTGCACCTGGCGTTGAGTGGGTCCGCCGCACATGAAGTCCAGGAAGCGTAGCACGTACTCCGGCGCTGCAGTCTGGGTGAGGATGCTACTGCTGATGAAATAGAGCGCCAGCAGAGACCAACCAAGGGCGAATACATAGAAATGACTGAACCAGGCCTTGGGCACCTCCAGATGGCTGATCAGTGCGTCCGTTTCGCCCTTATGACTGTGCTTCCCGTAGCGAAAGGACTGACGAATGCAGTTGGGCAGATGCGACTCCACCAGGGTCATTAAACTGCCCAGCAAAACGATCGTTACAATGAAAATGATAAAAATCACTTGAATCAGATTTATCTTGTACTGATCAATGAGCTCCTCCAAGGAGCTGATCAGTGACAGCACCATTTTTAATAACTCTTAGGTTTTAATTGAAAATTTTAAACGAAATGGAAATAGAAAGCGATTAGGCCACGACTTTCACCGCTTATCAGGAGCGAACGACCCCAGCAATACACGCGCTTGCATGTGAATGGCAAATGTGTAGGGCTGCTCAGATTGGGTTGGCGCGCGTTTGAAATATGTAAACTTTTACTTGAACGAACAGTTTTAAAATGTTGACAATTTTAAAAAATGAATGCTAATAATTGTAATAAATTGAATTATCATAAAGGTAATGCTACCAGCAACGTTTTGAATAAGCCGTTGACTCGCCGTTATATATGCGCCGATTAGCAGCTGTGTGCACGTACATATGTGAACGGCAAATGAGCAGGGCTGCATCGCTAATAAGGCGCGTGTTTTGAATTGGTAAGCTTTTGTGAGTGAACTAAGTTTTCTACTACAAAATTGCTATTTATTTGCAACAAAGCTAAACATTAAACTAAATTTGCTACGCATAACGCTAGATAATTGATAGATATGCATAATTCGATGCGGTTACGATATGTCCGGCCTGTGCTCACCGTACTGGCTGCCGGCTATTTGCAGTTGCATTTTATGAGTATTGCTTTTGATTTAAATGAAGCGCCTTTAGCAATAGAGCACTCGCGGCGATGTTTGTCAAATGTCCACGCCATTGCGTCCCAAAGTGCCGCCCTTATACGGTGGCGGCTTGGGACGAGCATAGATGCCGGAAGCGCCGGTGTCTAGCTGATACAAGCTATTGCTTGGACTGCAATTAAAAAGATATATAGTGAAAGAAATAAAGAAGGAATGCTGCAGTAGCTACCTTTGGGAACGCATGCTTATGTTGTCCAGTAGAAAATTGGGATCCTTGAGACTCTTCAGCGTTGTCACCGGCTGCATGGGCTTTGTATCAGAGCACTGAACCATTTGCACGGTGGATGACATGGGATAGTCTATATGAATGGAGCTGTAAAGGTAGCAAAAGTTGTTTTATAAGTCTATTAAGTGTGTACGTGTATAATATGATATATTCAAATCATAATTAACCTGTCGTCTTCATCTTCCGAATCGCTTGCCGCTCGGGCGCAGGACTCTTCGCATATGTCAAAAATATTGTCAAAGAATAACTCGGAATACGGATCGTAACTAATAAAAACAAAAAGATAATAATAGAATTTAACGAAATTAAAAGAAAACTATATAAATAGCTAGGGTGACATGGAGATATATCTCCAAATAATCCCAATCTCATTGAACTTACAATTTCTGGTGCTGAAAGCAGAGCACGGCGGAGAGTATGCCAACGAGCACGGCGAGAATCATGCCTGGTATGGCAAAGGCGAAGGCAAACTCATCGATATAGTTGCGCATGGGCACATCCTCGCGTGGAATGCCCAGCCAGCGTTCCTCCTCGCCGCGCTGTTGCTGTTGCTGATGGTGCTCCTTCAGCTGCTCCTTTGGCCGCCCGCTGGCGTGATTGTTGTGGTAGAGCACCTCGGTGGGCGACTCCATGCCCACCATTTTGAAGGCGCACCAGTCCAGCTTGAAGCCGACATTTTCGAATATCTTTTGGACGGAGGTGCGCTTGTAGGTGCACGAGGGCAGCTTGTACAGCGGACGCACCTCCTCCTGCAGCTCCTTGAGACGTGGCGAGAACTGGGCAAAGCTGCCAACGTGCACAATGACGCTGCAGAGGATTGGACATGGTTATTTTATCTTTTCCCTTACGGTCGGACTCACCCCTCACGCTGCTGCGGACGCAGCGGTAAACGTCCGCCCATGTTGATCGCAGATTCCATGAAAACCACGCTCAAATCCTCTTTGCTGTTCGGCCAGAGATCCTTGCGGAAGATGTTGCGTAAATTCTCCACGCGACCCGGATCCATGAGATGCACCCAATTGAGATTATCGATTTTCATTTGCACCACATTGGGCGTAATGAATTTATGCGCCACAAACAACGAGATGACAATCTGGCGTGTCTCATAGTTCTGGCGATTGAGGGCCACCAGATCCAGGTGGAGGGATTTGCCAGCTGCGGTGCCCGGCGGGGTGCCATAGAGGAAGCCCGCATGGTATTCATGGCTATACATATAGCGCATCCAGCTGGGCAGATCCGGGTAATGCTGCAGCGAGGGTCGATAGCGAAACTGTTCGCTAATCACTTGGTGCGTCCAGTTGAAGAGCTGCGGCTCGATTTTATATGTAAACAGTTCGCCAACATTTGCCTCCAAGTGCAGTTTATACGTGCTGCAGCTGGCCACGGCCAGCAAGCCAATGAGCAGTGCTAGAAATTGCATTTTAAATTGTTTTTACTGAATTTACAAAAACATTTTATTAAACCAAAAAACAGACGCTGCTGAAAATTGTTCAAGTATGTATCTGGCTGGCAGCGCGGGTGAGAGCGCAGGCGCAGTAAATACACGCATTATCTGGACACCGAAATACCTGTTGAGCTAGGTCGGTTAGGTTTACATGTATAAATAAATAATCAATAAATGGCTATGTTCGGATATGTATATGGAGTTAAAGCGTGCGATAATAAATTCAAATTCGAACTAAACGTAAAAAATGACTGATATTCTGCAGCAGTCTGGCAGCGCTGATGCCATAAATATCGATATCGACAGTTATCGATAGACGCTTGTTGTGTTCGTCGCATTGTTATCAGCTGCCAACTAACGCAAAGTTGGCACAAAATACGTGGCTTTATTTTCGTATTTTCGCGCTAATTCAAAAAGTTATGTTAACCCAAAGATAGCCGTTAGTTAAATTAACATTAAGCTGTCAAAATGCTGGCCCTACTGCTGCAGCTGTGCGGCTACCTATTGGGATTAACCTCTCTGGCCGCGTTGTTGGTATGTAAATAAAAGCGATAGCCGCAGCGAACGACATTGATTGATAACTTTTTGCACATTTTGCAGACGATAATTGTTTTGCTGTACAAAACGCAGCCATATCCGAACATAAAGCGCTACAAAGATGAGAAGTTCTATTTGGATACCGACACGATTAAAACAATTGCATTTCCCAGTTTGGATGACCCGCCCACCTTGGAGCTGAGCGTCATTGTGCCGGCTTACAACGAGCAGCAGCGCTGTAGGCTCTTCTATTTTGATTGATCTTTATGAGTAAGCCATCACATGATTCATTTTCCATACACAGTGCCCGCCATGTTGGACGAGTGCATGGCCTTTCTGGAACAGAAGTCGCAGCAGCAGCCCGATTTTAGCTACGAGGTCATCGTGGTCAGCGACGGCAGCAGCGATGCAACAGTTTCCGTGGCCCTGAAATACTCCAAGATCCATGGCGCAGATAAGTTTCGTGTGCTGGAGCTGGTGGAGAATCGCGGCAAGGGCGGCGCCGTACGCCTGGGGATGCTTAGCGCGCGCGGTCGCCAGCTGCTCTTCGCGGATGCGGACGGTGCCACCAAGTTTGCCGACTACGATAAGCTGGCCGAGGCGTTGTCCAGCCTGGCGCCTGAATGGCGACACGATGGCATTGCCATTGGGTCACGTGCTCATCTGGAGGATGAGTCGATTGCCACGCGTAGTTTTCTCCGGTAAGTCAGTGTTAAGCATAGCCCGAAACACAAATTGGCGGTGTTTGAATTACCAAAAATAGCTAAATTAGCTGTAATTTCAACTATTTCCGGCTGACAAGCACTGAAAATAGCCAAGCTTAGCTAGAAATGGCTATTTTACAGGAATTATCAAATCCTTATTAATAATATCATTATTTCTCTCTATATAGCACCATACTGATGCACGGCTTTCACACGCTTGTCTGGATATTTGCCGTGCGCTCTGTCCGGGACACCCAGTGCGGCTTTAAGCTCTTCACGCGTGCAACAGCGCGCAAGCTATTCCATAGTCTGCATGTGCAGCGCTGGGCCTTTGACGTGGAGCTGCTTTATCTGGCTGAGCGTCTGCAGTTGCCCATGTCGGAGGTGGCCGTGCGATGGACCGAAATTGAGGGCTCGAAATTGTCGCCGTTCTGGTCATGGTTACAAATGGGCATCGATTTGTTCATGATCTGGCTGAGATATATGGTGGGTGCTTGGCGGGTCGCTGCTAGCCAGAAGAAGGAGAATTGAGGGATGAAATACCGAACCTAGTGCTAAGGGCGTGCATTTAATTGTGTAATTGCTTTTGTTCACTAAAAAACTAAAACTAAATAACTTATTAAAATAAGTGCACAGTATTTTAAAAATCTGGAATTTTGTGTTTCACTTATTACAGAGAGTCAACGTGTTTAATCTGAATAGATTTTGGGATATATGTAGATATATTTAATCTAAAGGTATTAAAAAAGGTCCTTAAATCTCTGACCCAATCTTTAAACAATAACTTTGATTACATGGTTTATTAACAATTGAAAATTTTCAAACGCTGCGATCGATAGCTGTGGGCAACACTGCAACTAATAAGTGGTGGTCGGCCGATAGTACTCGTTTTGCACAGCATCGATATCAGTTGTCGGGTTGCATGGTGTTGCCAATTAATCGATAGGCGTTTTAAAGTTCCGTCGCGTCGGCGCGTTCGCAACACAGAACAACAGCGCGTTTATTATTAATAATTAATTATTAGCACTAAGAAGTTGCACACAAATGAACGCGCCAACGCAAGTTGCCATACACTTCTAGTCAAAGAACGTGCGACGTTAGCTTGAACTCGTAGAACGCACTTGCTGTTCCGGGAATTGGCAAATCGAATCGCCGCCTGTTGCGTGTGCCTGTGTGTAAAGTCCTCATATGTTTGTGTGCGTGTGTGTGTGTGTGCACAGCTGAGCCTCCTCCGAATTGTTTATAATTTTTTCGCCTGCTACTCAGGGAGAGCAGTATGCAAATGCTGTCAAAGCCGGTCGCGTCGCATTCATTGTTATCGCCGTCGTCGTTGTTGAGCGTGCGCGCCGCTTAAGCGAAAGTGATTTGTTGTTATTATTTCGTTTGTTCAACGCGCTTCGATCGGTCATTGCTTCAATTGCCCAATCAACGGCACTTGTGGTAAGTTTGGCACAGTTATTGCCCGCTCTCTTCCCCTCTCTCTCTCTCTTTCTCTCTTCTGCTCGAATTTCATTGCAGCTTGAAAGTATTTTTGTTGCCTTTGTTCTTGTTTGGTTTTTATGTTTTATCAGCACAATGAAATGTGAGCCGAGCTGATGCAAAAAAATAAAAGTACAACGGAAAACCAATACTAGAATTTACAGTTGCGCTTGGAGCTGATAAGAATACCCCGTCGGTCCAATAAGAGTTTGCGCCAATCAGACTATGTTTTTTCACTTGCCTTTGAGTTATTTTCTTTTCTTTTTTGTTGTTCCTCATTTGATTTTTTTCTGCTTTCAAGCTGCAAACTCGTTTTGGTTGCGTTTCGTTAAAATTCTTTCAAAGGTCGCGTAGCGCGTCAAACGCCAACGCAGTCGCAGCCGCCCTCGTTAAATGCTTAAAACAAAATACAAAAATAGCGGCAATCAACAGAAAAACCAAAACATTTGCAAAATAAAGTAAATAATAAGCAAACACCATGAAAAATTAAATGCAGCCATTTGCGTGGCGAAATTCAAAGTTGTCGTCGGCGACTAAATCTTTCCTGCTAGCGTGTGTGCATGTGTGTGTGTGTGTGTGGGTCTGCATGTGTGCTTGTGCCAGGGCCATGGCCACGCCCGCTTTGCCAAAACGCGTTGGCTCTTGTCTGTTTTTGTCTGCTGCTGCTGCTGCCTCTATCCCAAGTCCAGCCCCAGTCGCCGTTGACGTCTGCGTCTCCATTCCCTGTCCAGGCCTCAGGCAAAGATTTATGTATGCGCCGTCGCAGTCGCCGTTGCGATCCTTTTGCGGTGTTTATTTTATAATACCCTGCTATTTTGTAACAACAGCAGCTGTATTTGCCTATTCCGATTTTTTTTCTTCTCAATTTAAATTATTGCTAATAAGTACTTATCATACTGGGAACATAAACGAAAATGTTCGTTGAACGATCTACATGCATTTCGGGTATTTGCATTGGTATGCGTGTGTCAGCCGAAAGTATGGCAACCCTTTCGATAGTTTTAACATTGAAAAATCCTTCACTAGCATCGTTTGCTGTAAGTACTTAGGACAATGAGTATAGTTTGTATGAGTACAAATTGTTAAACAATTTATTTGTGTATCTAATTGAAAGATAAAACAAATAAATAAATTTAGTAACAAGCTAATAAGAGCTAAATAAGAGCTGCAAATATCTTCCAAGTTTCATTTCCTAGCTTAGGCTAGCACTAATTCGAAATTAAAGTTAAAACTCAAGCCTAAAATACTTTTTATAGGGTATACTCCAGTCTATATAAATATTCTCTATAACTCTTGCTGGTTACTTATGGGTAAATGTGCGCTGGGCCTCTCAACGCTCTGCTTGATTAAAGTGCCACGCATGAACCATAGAAGGGAGTGGGAGCGGCCAGGCGTGTGGAGAGGGACGCAGGCGTTGTAGTTATTGTTGCTGCCGTCGTTTATGTTTTTGTTGTTGCCGTTGTTGTTCTTGTTGTTGTTGTTGTTGCTGTGCATTTGTCGCTTTTGTTTGTTGATTTCCATGCGCAGCCGCATGCAGCTTTTGTTGTTGTTGAAGTGCGATAATTCCATAGCTCTAGATATGTATGTATTCATATATTCATATGCATACCCTGTACATATTGAAGATTGGTTAAAAGGGGTCTGCTGGAGTTGTGCTTGTGTATGTAACAGCTGCAGAGTTGCTTTAATTGTCTTACTGTATATACGACCGATCTCAAGGAAAGTCAGAGAAACGGCTTTGCTTTCGATAACTTCTATTTTTATATATACATACATATATAATTCAATACCTATCGATATCCGAGCCTTGAAGAATATAATAAATAAATACTCTACACTTGGTATGCCACACAGACGTCAAGAGTATGTACATATATCCCTTTTTTGAATACTTCCTGCACTATTATTCACTATTCGATTAAAATCGATTTCAAATACTGATCTTTTGAGCATCGATCGGAGACTTTTAGAGCTAGAGACATTTAATTTGGTGTTATACGAGCGTATTCCGATGCTTAAAAGAAAAGCACAACTTCACATGCTTCTATGACTTATGTACAGGGTATAGATCAGTTGAGTACACTTTCATTTTGTATATGTATGCACATATATGAATGCGTATTTATTCTTGTCTGCATATTGGAAGTGGTGCCAACGAGCCGTTTGTTTGTGCACACGCTTCGCTGGCAACTGTTGAACTGGTCAAGCGATGATCAGCTTACACTGGGCTAATCCTTTAATCAGTTCTCCGCACAGTTCTCCAGAGGCTGCAACTGGTTTTTGGAGTCAGAGTCGAAGTCGGACTCGGACTCGCTTCAAGGTCAGCTGACTGTGAGCTGAGTTTTATGCGAATGTGCTTCTTTTTTGCCTGTCTTCCGCCTAGTCTGTTGGCTAATTAATTGGCCATTTAATCGCTCGATTTGCTCTGGCCCAGTCAAAGGCCTCTCTGGCTGAGTCTCCTCTCTGATTGATGCCTGGTGCGGTGCAACGCCCACAGCAATTAGCCGGCTACTCGATTTGGCCACGGTCAATGGCATCGGATTCGCACGCCCACAACTTGTGTTCGCTTGACTGATTTATGTGACGAGGCGTTGTCTCTTGTAAGCCAACAATTTTTGGCCATAACATTAACATGACTTTATGGCTCTTTAACAACTCTTGCTTCATCTTTTCAGATACCCTTTCCTGTCGCGCCGCCGCGCGATGTTGAGCAGCAAAATGCAGCGCAGCTCACATGGCAGCATCAAGTCGTCCTTGTCGCTGCGCTCCAGCAGCAAATCCTTTCAGGCCAAAATGGACAAAATGTCGGAGCATCTGTACGATATTGTCAAGAGCGGCTCCATGGTGAAGCGTGCCCAGAACAAGAAGCGTTTCACGCCCGTCAACTACAAACATCGCTGGTTCGAACTGACCAAGCGTACATTGTGCTACTACGATGTGGAGAATGTCGAGGTGAGTGAACATTCTTGACAGGATTAGCTAAAAATACAAATGTGCTAAGCGTAGTGTTATAATCGACTAGCTAACTAAGTTGCGATTGCGATCAAAGCTCTTGCAGGGTAGTATATAGTCGAGCAGCTTCCTCGTTATAGTGAGAGCTTCTATATCAAGGAAGCTATGTGATAATATTTACAGAGCTTAAAGAAGAATTCAAAGATAATCTATTTGAAATATTTCTGTTTTCCACAACAACTAACAACTATGTATATGTCTCTCTATCTCTCTCTCGTTCTCTCTCTCTTTCCCTCTCTCTCTCTCTCTCCCTCTCTCTATCACTCAGTCTCTATCTCACTCCTTTTCTCTCTCTCTCTCTCTCTCTCTCTCACTCACTCACTCACCTTCTCTTTCTTTCTCTAACTCTCCCTCTCTCTTTACTTTAAGAAAAGCTTCTTTTGTCGGCTGGGCTGCTGTGGGACAAAGGCAGCTGTAGCTAGCCGTAGGGGTGTTGTGCGTGTAGAGCAGAGGAAGCAGGTAGTGCAAGGGGATGGGGCGGCGGAGGGGTGCTATGACTGGCTATTATTCATGTTTAAGTGGGTGTCTCGGCTTGTTGTCATGGTTTCGTCATTTATTGCGTCGTTATTGCAGCACCTAACGGTATCTGCGTTGCAGATAGGCACAGATGGAGTAAGGTGTAGGTGGGCGATTGTACGTGTGTGCATGTGTGTGTGTGTGCAGGGATGTTGCGTGCGTGCGTGCGTGTCGTGTGAATGGGAGCACAGCTGCCCGAGCGGACGCTTCGTTTCAAAACAAATGCCACAATCGGGCGGAATTGCCGAACGCGCCGCCCGGCTCGTGTATCCTTCCAGTCTCCAAGGACCTTTGTGGTTGGCAGCAAACACACCCTGCAGCTAGCTAAGGCAGCTCTCGGCAAGCTCAGCAGCTGTTTGGATTCCAGTGCCGGCAAATACGATAGACGATACCCCCCTCCCCCCTCCCTCCCGCTGTTTATCGTTTGTAGAGTTATCCCGTTTGGCGAATTCCGATTGGAAAACACGCCAGCATATTTTATCCTGACGAAGTTCAGTGGCCGTGCGCTCTGGACTCGAACTCTGGACTCGGGACTCTGGAGTTTCTAGCGTTGCCTCGTCGCGTGCGGACGTGTTTCAATCTTTCGCAGGAATCAAGCCGAACGCCTTGCCCAGCAACGCATTTCCCTAAAGTTTACCAAAGCAACCAAACTTCCTACAATCAGGCGTTTGTTTTGATAGATTTTATATAAATATATATACTATATATGTATTATATTTAGTCTTAGTTAATTGGATAGTACGCGCTTTTTATCGCACGCGCGCCGGCTTGTGCCACCCTTGAAAATTTTGGCGTCGGCTTTTTTCCGGCAAGTTCAAAACCACCCTTAGCCGAAAAAATAGATATATTTGTAACTAGTGTGCCGCATTTCCAATAACTTTAATCAAATATATTTTCCACATATTTGAATATTTGTGAATAAACAAAATAATATTCAAACGCGGCATCCGTTAACTTGGAGTATTCGAACAAAACAAGGCGGAAATAAAATTGACTTCGAAAACGCGGACCCCACCCAAAGACCAAAAGTTTTTCAAGTGTAGCGAGTGTTTTTTTTCGGTTCCTCTCGCTCTCGCTCTCTCTTTCTATGCCTCGCTCTTGCTCTCTCCAACTCGCTTGTTGTTGTTGCCGCACCCCGTGGGCTTGAAAAACTTAAAAGGATTATTGCCACGTCGAGCCCTAGGTAAGCAGCCTACAATGCTTAAGTTTTAGTTAATTTAATTGCTTTAGTTGTTGTTTTTAGTCGAGCAACAAGGACATTAAATAGATTAAGCCCCCCCGTTGTGCTCTGCCTTGTCCTTAACAGTTGCTCTATCATTTTGTCACACGTAATACCCTTGCAAGGAACTATGCTACCTTTGCTACGATATGTGCCATGTTGTGAAGTATTGTGTAAATCTTTAAAGTATCTACATATATGCTGCATGTACCTACGCGAACTCGACTCCAGGTGAAGCTATCATGAGGAAACTTGGTAAAGCTGTTTCTCATTGCTGCAGATAGTTTTTGTATAGTTCTTATGCGCTGAGATATGTGTAGATTATCAATCAGTCAATAAGTCAGTCAGTCAATCCGTCAATCAGTCAGTCAGTGAGGTAGCCAGTCAGTCAATCAGCCAGTCAGTACAAACAGTTTAATATATAGAGTTAATCAGAAGCTTTATTACACTTCGATCACCAATCAGTCACTCACTCGATCAGCCAGTCAATCAGTCAGTCAGTCAATCAATCAGTCATTAAGTCAATTAGTTAGTCGGTAAGTCAGTCAGCAAGTTAGTCAGTCAGGAAACACAGTTGAGTTAATCTGAAGCTTTGTTATACTTCGATCACCAATCAATCTGTCAACCAATCAGTCATTCAATCAGCCAGTCATTCAGCCAGCTAGTCAGCCAGTCAATCAGTCAGCACATACAATTTTATATATAGAGTTAATCAGAAGTCTCACTATACTACGCTGACCAATCAGTCAGTCAATCAGTCAGTCAGTGAATCAATCAGTCAGTCAGCACAATCAGTTATCAGAAGCTTAAATATATACTCCGAAGCCTGGAAATGTATATATATGTATATTTCATCATCCCTGAGATAGCTGTTCTAGCTGCTCCTGTCATTCATTCATTCAGTCATGCATACGTTGTCCAGCTGTCAACCCTTCGCTCCTGCTGCTCCTGCTGCTGCTTTTGTTGTTGTTGTTGTTGTTGGCGTTTTTCCGCTTCAGCTGCTGCTGTTGCTGCTGCTGCTGCTGCTGCTGCTGCTGCTGCTGCTGCTGCTGCTGCTGCTGCTGCTGCTGGGTTTGAGGTTCGATGAACTTGTGTGGCAAATGCTCAATTAATTGATTGATACGCCTTTTGTCTGGGTGAAGGATGTGCTGCTCCTGCTGGTGCTTCTGCTGCTGTCATGTTGTGCTCTCTATTGGGGTCACTCGCTCCCAGTGCTGATTAATACCTAGCCACAACTCAGCTCAACTGAGCTCGTCTCGGCTCAGTTTAGTTGCAACAACTGCAGCGTCTACTTAGTCATTTGGCGGGGTGTCATTAACCTGTCATAAAAAATCGCAGCTTCGGCCAGTTGGCAATCCCACGACTTGGCCACATGGCTCATCTAGCTGGTATGCTAATTGTGGCTGCGCTTTTGTTTGTAAACACTTTGCGCCTGCCCAATGCTCCCTGGAGCCGTGCTCAAACCGTAGCGCTCCGTTCTGCCCTGCTCTCTAATACATTTCTTGCGCAGATTAAGGTTGTAAATAACAATTTTCCTAAAGGGCCGGACACCAAGTAACGCATGTTAAGCCAGTCAATGGCAAACAAGGCCAGCAACAACGCACTTTGAATACACTAACAAAAACAGGGCGAAACGTTGCGAAATGAAAAAAAGACGTTGATTTTGTCTATATGTACAATTAAAGTCTCCCAATTCTAAATGCAATTTATGGTTTTCTATACCTTCTTTATGCTTCCTTTCTGTGAATCTAATTTCTAATCAATAAGTTTTCGCTTAAAGCAAGTAAAAACCCTGTTAAAGTGGAATGTGTTTCAAGTGAGAAGAAAAATATTTTTTAAAGATATAAAATCTCGCTACAAAACACCATCAAAGGAATTTTTGACTTTTCTTTAGATAGTTTTACGCTTATTTCAAGCATTTTAATGCTTGCTTTAAATATTTTGTGCTTAATTCAAGCATGTAAATGTCTGTTGTGAGTATTTTGTGCTTGATTCGAGCATGTTTATGCTGGCTTCAAACGTTTGTTTCTTAATTCAAGCACGTTTAACGCAAAATAACTTTTTTTAAGTCAAGCAGGACTTCTACTGAACTTTTATATTCTTCCTATTATCACAGTTGTTATAAACAACTTTAAAACTATGTCAGCACAGACTTATTTATTATAAATTGTATATTATCATGAATTCTTCTTGATAGTATAAAACATCTGCCTTTTTCTTACACTTCCTTTAGAGTTAGCTTCGACAAAAGCCCTTTGATAGTTGTCATACCCTGTCAAGATTGTTAAAAAAAAGGTAGCACATATATTTATTTTCATGCCAATGTGCTGCATGCAAAGCTAATGGAGGTGCCATCTACACTTGGGTTAAAGCACCCCAACCCAGCGCCGCCTTCTCCTCCTCCTCCCTTCCCCTTCGCCCCTGCAGCTCGATTTGCGTGTCGTAGAATGTCGTAAAAGGCCCCATGGACAAACGGTTGGGCCGTGTGTGGGCTCCCATTCTGTTCGGTAGCCATTTGGTATTGGCAAAAATGTTTTTATGGCCCTTGCGGGTTTTATGACTGAAGAAGATGAAGATGAAGCTGAAGCTCAAGCTGAAGAAGTATTTGAAGCTGAAGAAGAAGTGAATTGAGGAATTGGTGGAAACGCCTCGCTTCGCCCGCGCTGATCAATCTCCATAATTGTGCGGCTTTTTCAATTAGCCATTCAAATTTATCACCTCGCATTTCACTTTATGCCATGGGCCCTGAAACTGAAAATGAATCTCTGGCTCTGTTGCACGGCTTATTACTCATCAAATGCATTCGAATTCTTCTCGCATTGACACCTCTTTGGCCCCAAATGGCCGAAAGCCGATTTCGTAGAATTACAGGCCGGCCAATGCTGACAAATTAGCGGGCCAGCTAAAGCTTTTTATAACCTAACAGAGGGTATTATAAATATGTCACGAAACATGGCAGAAGGCAAGCATAACAACCTGTGTGAACTAAGCTTCCAATGAAGCTACCTCAATATAAATTTCTTACGTCTGCTTCTTTACACTATAAAGTCGTATATATATCGATGTCGGCCAGATCGAAGCACTATATCATATAGCTCCAGTAGGAAGCTACGTTCGAAAAGTAAGTTTTCGAAATTGAAATTGAAATCTCTTCTTTGTTCTTCAAGATATCCTTAATACGAGCTGAATTCTCCCAACATATAGCTAAAATCTTTCAGAAATTGCTATTATTTATGAATTTCCCTTAGGTACGTGTTGTATACATCACATCTGTCTGCAAGGGTATTCAATAGTTAGGATTTCAATTTGCTTTATCCTTTTTTTTTGTCTTTAACCGGGTGGTCCCAATCGCAGCTCCACAGTGAACAGCTCCCCAACTTAACTGCAGTCGCGTGTTTCTTGTGAAATTGGCGCCAAAGCGAAAATGTTTTTTGATAAGCTTTAGCAACGGCTCGAGACAATGACAGATGTCGCCTTTATGAAGAGGGCCCAAACGAGCGTATAGCATGTCTACCTGGCCCACATGTTGCGGCTCTGCGGCTTGCCATGTTCCACAGACAATTTGACATCGTCTGCGGTTGTGTGCCAGGGGAAGGGGAATGCATCTGCTTACGGTAGATTGGCACTTCATATACTTAAAGCATAATTACAGTTAACCTTCGACTAGGGGCAGGGCTTGTAAAGGGGGAGAAGCAAGTTGCATTCGTTTCAGTTTATCATTTGTCATGAAATTGATTAAAATCTATAGCGAAATAGGAAGCAAGCATGTTTGGGTACAGGGTATATACTAGTCAGGCACACACTACTTTGAGAATGTGTGTGTACAAGGAAGGAAGCATGTTTGGATACAGGGTATATCCTATTCAGCCACATACTAGTTTGCGAATGTATGTGTAGGAGGACTCAAGCACGTTTGTGTACAGGGTATATCCAAATCAGGTACACACTACTTTGCGAATGTACGTGTAGAGCGAAGCAAGAATATTTGGTTACAGGATATATCCTAGTCACGCCCTCACTACTTAGCGAATGTTTGTGTAGTAGGATCTTTGTGAACAGAGTATATCCTAGTCAGGCACACCCTACTTGAGCAATTTTACTTATATTTTTGCTACACTGGCAGCTGCTGCTTTGCTGACTAATTGTCAGTACTTTTGGCCATTTACATATGCCCATTACATATCAATTGTGCAGCGCCCCTTCCCCCTCTGAAGCCGGACTGAACTGGTCTCGGAGTGGGGCCAAGCCCTTCAATAAACACTTGTAACAATTATGAATCATAATCAAAAAGGTAACACAACACTTGGGCGAAAAAAAAGCGAATGTCATGCGAGAGGAAACCTGTTGGTCGGTCAATGGGGGCCTTTAGCCGGATTGTCTCTGGTAAGCCGCGTGTCTACATGATTTGCCTATTAACGGTATAGTTATTGTCTGGCCCAGTATGATTCATCATCGCATCGTCGGCCACCATCCGATGCACTCGCTTTGCGGTGGGTCTTCATGCCTGGCATGCTCAATGAGCCACCTTTTTATATCTAATGAGCTGCCAAAGCCGATGCGTCCGTAGCCTTAAGCTCCGAACTCCGAGCGACCGTCTGCTTTTGTCTGTGCGACATAGCACCTCAGCCACGCCCCACGGCCCCCGCCACCTCAGACGACGCTTTGTCTGTGCCGGATAAAAGGGTTTAGATTGGGGTTTGGGTTGCATAGATTTTCACACCGTAAGAAAAGGTTGACTTTCATTAAAATGTTCACGGCTTAAGATTGAATTAATTTGTATTATTAATTAATATAAATAAATTATTATAAATAAATTATAATTATAGAAAATAGTTAAAAACTATTATTCCAATTGCTTTAAGTAGCTTTGCCTTCTGGAGAGTTCGAACCCGGATCCTCAGTGATCCCGAAAGAAACAACAATAAAATAAGCCAAGTCCGAAAAAGGACGCGATGGCATGCGAGCGACCCCAGGTTCGAGCCCGGAACAACTATTCAAAGCTTGCTAATGCTTTAAACCTTTCTTATTTTGATAAACAGTTTTTAAATTTGTTTGCAAAATGAAGTAAAACATTTCCATTTAGTTTGAAACTATTTTGTCTATTTTTTTTAACTTTTATCCCGATTGGTGTTCAATTGTATTCCCGAATAGTTAATTCCATTCCATTTTTGGCTTTTTTTATATGCACAGCAAAATGTTTTTGCACTTTAAGCACCTTTTTGTGTGCTGTGTACTGTATCTGTGCCCAGCTACCTGTCTGCCCCCTCTGTGCTGCTGTCGGAGACTTTTGTTTGTCCTAGGCTGAGCAGCAGCAGCAGCAGGACGTGGACGAGCTGGGACGTTGAGTTATTGCATGTTGCAGCAAAAAACTCAAGAGCTGCTTGCACAGAAACTCGTACCAGACAAAAGAGCACAATCAGAGCACAGGCTGCCGCCGCCTACGCTGCAGCAAGTGTTCATTTGGGCACACAGTTTAAGCTGCGTTCATAAACCAACGTTTAATTGGAATTATGTTTAAATATAAAACGCCTTTCTATTGAAATCGAGATTTTCGCCTTTATTTTGTTGTTTATTGAGTTTATCGCCTCGGCTATTTCCGCTGCTGTTTTGGCCGTTAATGTTAAGCTCACGCGCCGCAACAAAACCGAACCAAACCCAATAATTAGAAATCAAAGCCGGTTCCCAAGCACACACACAACGCACACACAACGCACACAACGCACACACAACACACACACAAACACAGAGTGCGACGCGGTTCCTAAACTTGTCTACTTTCGTATTCCAAAATGTTATCACGGATGGTCAAAACCGCAGCGCTACGAGATTTGTGTTTTTTTTCTTCTTTTCATTTTTTTTTTCTGCCCCGTTTGCTTTGGCCTGATGATTGATCTTATCGCGACGAGCGGCGCGTGAGTCATCTTAAAGAAAAAAAGTCAGAAAAAACAAAAAATGAAAATTAAATATAAAACGAGAACAACATCTTCTTCAGCAGCCGCCGTCACAAGTTGTTAGCTGCTTTTTTTTTTTATGTACTTTATGGCCCGGACAGGGATTTAAGTTCATAACTCAATGCGGCTGCCTCATGGAGCTGCCCGCAAGATCTCAGACTTTCCATCGTACTGTGGGTCGCTTTTGCCCACCGCAAAGGCCGTCCGTTGTACAATGGCACAAATTGTTTAATTTGTTGAAAGAAACAAGAAGATGAATTGAGATGAGAATTTGATCGCTTTGCTTGACACGCTGTAATTCGCAATTAGTTTAAGCAACGAACTAGTTGAAGCTTTGCAAAGTGAAAATTAATAGCAAACTCTGATTATAATATAAGCGAATGGTTCTTAACATTTGGATGGTTTGTGTTGTGTAAAAAAGAATCAACAGTTAGACAACTAACAAATGTGATAGATAGATAGATGAATATGTAGATAGCTAGATGGGTAGATAGATAGCTAGATGCATAGATGGATGGATGGATGGATGGATGGATAGCTAGATGGGTAGATAGATGATAGATAGACAGATGATAGATAGATAGATAGATGATAGATAGATAGATAGATAGGTAGATAGATAGATCGATCGATAGATAGATAGCTAGATAGATAGATGGATAGATAGATATATCGATAGATAAATAGATAGATAGATATAATTGTGTTAAATTGTTGCTATGTGAAAAGTTTGAATTCTTAACAACATGCAACATTATGTTAATTAATCAAATTTTCTAACTTTTTCCTATAGAGCTTAGATATTTCAGGAGAATCTTCTAATTATAAACCAAAATTCTTCTATCCCAAACTAAAAGGCACACATAATTATCTTGAATATTTATAAAAAAAAACTTGACTAATTAAAATGTTCAATTTATGTACGATTTTTCCACTGTGCGCATTGACATCAATTTCGTTACTAAAATTTCCTGCTAAATGTGTAACTGTAAAAAACGGACCAACAATTGTCCAGACAGGCGAGATGATAAATTACCCCTGACTCGGCTTGACTAATTTCCGACTTGTATTAAAAATTTCACCAAATCACAAATTCCGTTGAATCTGTCATGCATATATCGTATAAATTGCAACTCCTGCGGTGCATAGGCCACACCGGCCAGACCATGTTGCTGCCGATAAGTGAATGATTCAATCGCTTTGGCATCCGCCCCATATCCGGTTAGCTTTACAGTTGCTCCAAGAGTCTTGCCACAGGTTGGGGCACATCACATTCTGTTTTTGGGGGCGTTGCGCACTCATCGCTCAGGAATTGCTCAGGCTGCGCTTCTGCTGCTGCTGGTGCTTGGTCCGTGACCATATTGTAGGACATGGAGATGCACATAGGCTCTGCGGCGCAGACAAGTTCAGTCGCCGCCGCGGGCGTTGCTCGTGTGTGTGCTCTACTGGCTGGCGGGGGCCGCCCTCTTCCTGTGCTAATTGCGAGCATGTTGCGTGCATTTATTTTATGAATGAAATTCCAGCCCGCAGGCATTTTCCCACACACAAAACCGAGACAAAAATATATAATAATTAAAAAAAATATTTTAAATAGAAAATAAAACAAAAAATTCGTGCCGCCCGAGCAGGGACTTGAACCCTGGACCCTTGGATTAAAAGTCCAATGCTCTACCGACTGAGCTACCCGGGCACTTGCAAAACGAGGCGCTGTGACTGCTTAAGAGCAAACCAAAAGAGCGTACTTCGCTCTCAGCGCGACGAGGCTGTTCTGAGCACTCGTATGCGTGTGTGAGAATGAGCGTTTGTTGTTGTTGCTGTCCTGCTCTTACGCACACATGAATGCCATGTGCAGGCGGCACAAAAATAGAAAAACAAAGCGAATTGGTTGTTGTTGTTGCTGTGCTTGTTGTCTCCACATTCTAAGCTAAATGCTTCTCGCATGCGATATTTCTGCTTGGATTTTTAGCAAACTAAATATGCATTGTTTTTATAATTTTACTGTTAGCATGATTGCGCTCTTTCTGATTAGAATATGCCCAAAATGTGTAGAATTAATGAAAGTGGAATTATAATTGGCTGTACAGGTAACTCGCAGGTAGTATAGAATACCTATATAAGAATATTTTTTTACGGACAATTCTTGTAGACTTTATAAGTTTATTTAACTGTAAGTTTTATTATCTAATGAAAATTACGCAGATAATTTCTGAACAATTATCATTTTTGACAGTCATAACTACAGGTGATTATACAGATATATTTACGTAATATTCATAATTATTTTCTATATATCAACTATTTTTAAGCTAAAAAAAATACATTAACTCTAATGTGAATAGGTTTATGTATTTGTTAGATAATTCCTGCAGTATTATCTCAATAAGCCGAATCATTTAAGGGGTTTTATAAAGATCTTAAATAGATGCCCAAAAGTAACAATTAGCTTCAACACTTCCATTGAAAATGCCAATTTTAATTGCTGGACAATAGAGTATTTCAATTCCACCAATGTACTTACTTTTATGGCCCGAGCTCTGCCGAGGAATACTTATAGATATACATATATATATAGATATATATCCAGTGAACGACCTCCTCGGTGCAGCGCACGAAATGCATTTATCAAAACATAAAAATAAACACAAATTGCTTCAGAAATAGACAAAGGCAGCTCGCGAGGTTTCCACAGCTGCTGCTGTTGCTTCTTCTTCTTCCAGTAGGGGTCTTCAATATGCAAGTATTTAAACAACCAGCCGAAGCGGGACAAACGGACAGCGGTAAAAACTGAAATGCCCGTGCGTAGGGGTTTTTTCCACAGCTGTCAAGAGGAGACCCACTCTCTCCCTCTCTCTCTCTCTCCCTCTCTCTCTCTCCCCCTCTCTCTTTCTCGCTTACGCTTGTAATGATGTGCGAGCTGGTATTTGGTATCTGGGCAGTTCTGTTGCAGCCTTTGCCTTTGACCTTATGACTGACAATTTCCTCTGCGCATTTATAATCTCCAGCCCCTGCCCAACCCCTCTTACCCGAGCATTTACCTTTCAATTATGCCTGCTTCTACAGCTCCTCCAACTCCAAATCCAACTCCTAACCTCGCCTCCTTCTCCACACTTTTGGGCTCTTTGTCATTTTCCGGCCTTTACACAAGTTTTCCATATGTTTGTTTAATACGTTTTAAGCGCTTTTTAAGCGTTTAAGTCACGATTTTCATATTTATACGACAGCTTGTGTTGCAGGCGATTGGGCAGGGGACAGGGAGGGGGAGGGGGGGGGGGACTACATAGCACACCTTTATGTGCTGATTGATCAGCTGTGGCTGTGTGTGTGTGTGTGTGTCTGATGTTATCTGCGGCGCATCTTTGACTTCGATTTACTATTTTTCTCATTATTATTACTATTGTTATCCCCTTTTAAAGGGTATTCATAATTTATCACATAGTTTGTAACGTTTACCTTTAACAAAGCATAATATAATTTATAAATTTCATTAGTTTTATAGAACACTTTCTTGGGGAAATTCTTTCTTTCCATTCCAAACTTTTAAACATGAAAAAAACCAAGCTCACACTTTCCGAGCAAGAACTATGTATGATAGCATCGGAAGTTCATGTGCCCGGGTAGCTCAGTCGGTAGAGCATTGGACTTTTAATCCAAGGGTCCAGGGTTCAAGTCCCTGCTCGGGCGAGACTAATTTTTTTTCTAATTTTAAACTTTTCTATAATATATAAAAAAAATAAACAAAATAAAAAAACAAACAATATTCTACAAGGTAAATCTTGGATTTAGAACAGATTTCTTTTAAATTAATGTTTATATTGGAATTGCATTTGAATTTTTGCCAATGGATAAAAGCGATTTTAATAATGTACCATTTACCGAGGGACAACTGTATTACCTTTGACCTTAGATCTCATTGGAATTTGTCGAACTTTCCATGGAACTTGTTGATTGCAAATGTTGCTTGAAATTTATGATGCCAAAGAATTGCTGTGCATATATTTTATAGGGTATCTAATCTACCGTAAAGCTAACATAATTTTTATGGCTTGACTATTTTTTTTCGTGTGTTGTCTTCGGTTTCTATAAATTTAATTATTGAGTTTGTGAACACGGTTTTATTTTGATTTTTTTTATATATATGTATTTTTTAAGAGGCGTTTCTTATCGTTAATTTGATCGCCAACGCGCGCGCTTTTGTTTTCCCAGAGTGGAAAATCATGATGATGATGATGATAATGATGATGTTGATAGATCACTTGATGATCGTTAGGCGGAGCAAGCATATCCGAAAATTCCAGTGAAATCGCAGTTCATGCTTGGACGGCCTTTCCCAGGAGCAGCAAAATTATAGCGTAGGCTTTCAACAAAACACAAAACACACACATGTATCAAATATAATGCAAATTTGCTTTAAAGACTGGCAAAAGGAAGTCATCAAGCGGCCTTCAGACTAGATACAGTAGATATACGCAGAGAGAGAGAGAGGGAGAGAGATGGACAGGAAGAAGCACAGACAAGGGACATGACTCAGCAGCTCGGCAGCGCAGCTCGACGACGCATTCATAAGATACTTTTCGAAACGTTTTCAACGCCAAATTAATTACTTTGAGAACTGGCCAGTTCTCTCAAGGCAGCCAAGCATGTCCTTTGATGTGAGAAATACCATATCCAACACACAAATCAACCCAACCTAACCCAACCCAGCCCGAAGCCAAACCCGAACTCAACACAGCACAAATTATGCATATGAACAAATGTGTTTTTCCAGTTGCATTTTCATTGGAAAAATGCATCTAAATTTTGTGGCCAGTCTTTTGTTGTCGTTGTCTGCATTTGTACACATGTGAGAAACTTGAAAGTAAGCGCAGTTCTCGCAAAAGTGATCGACCAGAAAATACCCAGTGAGTTAACAGTCTAGAAAAAGTTGAAATGCTTAAATTCAAATCGAAATTAGCATGCAGCCAAAATAAAAACAATGTTTAAAATCGATATTTAATAGTTATCGATGTCGGAATGTTGAAGGAAACTCAGTTTCGAGGAATCTTTCTATCAAATTTTTCGGCTTTACATTTTGGTTTCTCTCAATTTCGTGTGTTCTACCTAATCGTATCGTATTGTATCGATTTATCGTTATCTCATTTGAGATAACATTCATGTAAAATCGGTTGCTATCGATATTTATCGATTCCGCTTCTTTATTTCTCTCAACCAAATAATAGTTACTTTTTTTACCTCCCTAATGTACGTTCGTTCTAAATGGAATCGATTTATATCGATATCGATAACTGAGATATTTCTTTCTTGTTCGTTATATCGATATCGATAACTGTGAAAATGTTCCTTATTCGTTATATCGATATCGATAACTGTGAAAATTTTCCTTGTTCGTTATATCGATATTGATAACTGTGAAGCATTTCCTTGCTCGTTATATCGATATCGATAACTGTGAAATTTTTCTTTGTTCGTTCTTTCTGTCTCTGCCCAGTGGCCACACCCCTAGCCCATTTACTGAGTCCAGTTCCATTTCAGTTGCCATCGAGCCGTGAAATTGAAATGCTATTAGATACATTTCGAGTATCTTGTGCTGCCCCAAATGTATCTGTAGCTTGTATCTGAAGTACATGCTTCATTTAGACTTGCCAGCGAAACGTATTTTTTGTATTTTTATTACAGTTATAATTTATATGAGACAATTTTTCAATCAGACTGCCCGCTGCATGTGGCCAGAGCCGGCGAGTCAGAGAGAGAGAGAGAGAGAGAGAGAGAGGGGGGGGGGTGGGGATGGAGACACCCGGGGGCGCATTATCAATCATTGGAGACGTCGTTGCCTATTTCAAGTTTTCGTTGCCCATTGTCATTCGCGGGGATCAATCGGGCTGGCATTGTGGGTTCGTCGGGGCACGGGACGGCTTTTTTGTGGCAGTCATCAAATTCGTTACGCAGCTCAAAGTCGATGGCATTTGAACATGCAACATGCTGCCTGGAAACACATGCAACACATGCAACAGTGCCGTTTGTGTTTCCATTAATCAACATTGAAAGGTTGCACTCGGAGCGTTCCACACTTGAACAAGGTCCAAGAAGAGTGAGGAGTAGGGGAGGGGGGGAAGGTAGTGTATCGAGCTAAAAGTTAAAGTTGTTTGATTTGTCTGCACAGTGCTGAATTGCCTCATTAGCTGCACATTAGTGAACATGTCGCAGGCGTGGGAGGTTCTTTGAGATATTATTTGCTTTTCTCAAGCATTAAATGTGTCATTCAGGAAATATTAGCTAAACAGAAAAGTCTAACCACATTTAAGTGTGTTGATAAAACTCGGAAATTGATAAATATGGAAATATGCCGGGCTCTAATTGTTGTCTAGTCAACACTGTTCGCTTTTTTTCACCTTTTTTTAAAGCCAACTTCGGTATAATTATTTCTTCCAAGTTCTTATTCAAATTTCAGAACTTTCAACTACTTTACGACACTACAGATACAAGGTACACCAGGAAGATACATATATGTTGAAGATACAGATACAGATACAGACACGGATACAGACACAGATACAGATACAGAGACAGATACAGGTACAGATACAGATACAGGTACAGATACAGATACAGATACAGATACAGAAACAGAAACAGATACAGATACAGCTACAGATACAGACACAGATACAGATACAGATACAGGTATAGATATAGATATAGATACGGACACAGATACAGATATAGATACAGATACAGATACAGATACAGATACAGATACAGATACAGATACAGATACAGATACAGATACAGATACATATAAAGATACAGATACATATAAAGATACAGATACAGATACAGATACAAATACAGATACAGATAGAGATACAGATACAGAAACAGAAACAGATACAGATACAGCTACAGATACAGACACAGATACAGATACAGATACAGATACAGGTATAGATATAGATACAGATACGGACACAGATACGGATACGGATACAGAAACAGATACAAATACAGAAACAGATACAGATACGGATAAAGATACAGAAACAGATACAGATACAGATACAGATACAGCCACTGCAACAGATACAGATGATATCTTATAAAATATTATACTATAACTTTTATTATTATATTATCGTAATTAGGAAATTTAACGTTTTTATTTCAATCCCAACTTTCGGTATACATTTTCATTCTTCTTTGCTTTTCTTCATTTTCCGCAACATTCTGCGACTTTCTTTAACCTCGGCACTTCCCTCTTCAGTCCCTTTCCATGCCACATTCCGTAGTATATCCTCTCGAGAACCTTTTGTTATATTTATCCACTCAGCCCGTCGTTTACCTCATTTAATTGCAATTTTCGCTTCATCTTTGCGCTATTTTCATGCGTCTCTCAGCTCAATTCTCGTTTGTTGCCTGCTTTGCCTATTTACCTGTCGCACTTGTCGTCGCTTTGCTTTGACAGTTTCAATTCAATTATGCGCAGGTGTTTCCAGTCTCAGCTGCAGTTTTCTTTCCCCGCTGCCCCTCGCTCCTGCTCACCTGGGCACCGTCAAAGGTTCCGCCAGCCCCTTTTGGACAACGTTTCGTGTTTCAAACTGTTTTGTTGTCCTTTCGCATATTGTGTTACTCTTTTTTTTTTTGCATTTCTTTTATTTTCATCTCTCTTCTTTTGTGTTCACGGAAATTGCAGAGCAACTTTACACCATTCAACAAGGAGAAGTTTGTGCTGAGCTCTGACATCTAACAAATTATTCAGTTCTGACCTCTTCTCAACTTGGGAAAAGATTTAAATCTATTAAAAATGTATCTTATGCTGCGCAAAAGTATCTGTGAACCACGGAATTGAATTGAGGGCTGTCGAAGATATATCAAGATGTAAAGCATCTATTTGAGTGTTATCTTGATGATCGGACTATAGAAATGTTTTCTTCTTTAACGATTGGAACAAAGGAAGGAAGCTGCATAAAGTGCGCAGTATGTAGAAGATTATGTAGCTGAGTACAGGGTATCTTCTAGTCGTACAAGCCCGACCAGAACACTTTTGCTTCTTCTAATTCTCTTTCAATATTTCCAACTGAACATCTTGTCATTTTTTCTCGGCATGGCAACGCCTGCTCAACAGCAGCAGCTGCCTCTTCAACACTGGCCACAGCCTGCGGCTAGTTCTAATGGTTGTTGCTCAACACTTATTTTAGTAGCTCAACATTTGCCTCGCCCCTTTCTGAGTCGCCTTTTAAGTTTCGAACCCGGCTGCATTTAGAGGCACTTTTTGATTAATGTTGCATTAATTGACTTTCACTTTTTTGAAGCTGCCTTTCGATTTCCAGAGAGTCTGCCCCAAAATTAGCTGCAAAGGTCTTGAGTTTAGTCAACCGACTCCCAACACTGTCTCTCCCCCTTTTCTCTCCTCGCTCTTACCCCTCTAGCCCTGCTTGATTATTGTCTCCTCTTCACATGTAAATCACAAACAGCTGTTGATTTTATGGGGCTGCGTGCCTGCGGTTGCAACCCACTCGTTTGCCGTTTATTGGTGCCACATGTCGCGTTTGCCAATTTGCTGCAGCAACACGCACACACACACACACACGCGCACACACACACACACACACACACACACACACACACACACACACGCACACACTTGCTAGTTCATTGAACCCGCAAAGTTTTGCAATGATTCTCAACTAGTATGCCACACACACACAACAGACATCACACACAACTTGGCCATAAATTTTCATTCATTCGCATCTTTCATTTCCATTTCAATTGCTAGTTGCCAGCTTTTTGTTTTTTTTTTTTGTAATTTTCAAAGTTTTTACTTTATGCGCTATTCACTGGAAAGTGGCACAACATGGCAGCCCTGACGTGCAGGAAGCGTCAAAGGCTTTGACGATGTTGCCAGACTGACGGCTCGACCGGGTCGGGCGACCGGCTGTTCGCCTCGACAGCCGCCGGTTGTTTGCCGCTCCAATTGTGACTCTTCTTTGGTTTCATTCTCTTCAGTCTCTCTCTGTCCCTCTCTCTCTCTCTCTTTCTCTCTCTGCCAAGCCCACTCATTGCGTATTCCATTCATTCGCAAGGAACATAGAAATCTGAACTCTATGGCAACCCTTTGATGCTTGGCTAGCTTTAATTGCCATCTAGGATAAGAGCTATGTTTTTTAAGTGTGCGTCTATTAACGGCCCATATTACTTGTACGTGGAAGAATTTGTTATAATCTTCCCAGCTGACTTACAAAACCTTGCAGTTCCCAACATGTTTAAGCTCCAAGTTAATCAATTCCCAAAAAGCATCTATTTACTTTCTTTACAGATAAATGTTCTTTTCATGATTTACATTGTGTTCTTTTGCTAGACTACAGATACTTTGAAGTATCTAATCAATACAACCTTGCAATTCCCAACTAGTCTTGACTTAATCGATTCCAAGTATTTTGAATAGATCCTTGTAATTCCCAACTGGTTTTAACTCCGCGTTAATCAAGTTCTAAAAGGATTCAGCTTTTCCTTGCAGTTTTACTTTCCTTCTACCTTTTTTTTTTCATTTTATTTTCCTTCATGTTCATTATAAACTATTTTTATATTGTCAGTCTCAGCTTTGTGATTCTCATCTGATCATCATCTAATTATCTTGATCATGAGAACATTCTCTTCCGTTCACTTAATCTGTTCTCAAATTAGCGGCAATTGAATGCACGCATGCCTCAAGTGCGTTTCAATTTCATTTTCTATTTTCCATTTCAATTTTCATTTCCAATTTCAGTTTCAATTGGCTGTCAAGTTGATTTTGTACGCCACTTGAGAAATTTTCATTTCAATTCTTTCGCTTTTCGCTGGAACCTCCCCCTGCCGAGACTTTGCTTTTGACTTAACCCAAATACTGTTTCTTTTTTTTTTTTGGTAGAATTTTGTTGTGTTTATTTGTTTTTGTTTTATCAACTCGAGACTGGAAAAAGAGCTGAATAAAAAGCTGAAAAGGAAGTTCAATTTTTTGTTACTTCTTCATTATTTTGCTGTGTTTCTGCCCTCCCACTGACCCCAAGCGCTGTCGCTGCCTCTGGCCTGTTTTTCTCTTAAGTGTTTCTTGGTTTATTTTTTTTTCAGTTTCTTTCTTTTCTTTACTGTTTATTTGAGGTCTTTGTGTCAACTTTGTCGCTGCTGCCTTTTGCTTAAGTTTTTTCTTTTTATTTAATGTTGTTGCTTCACTTTTGTTGATACCCTTGCGGGCAAATACCCTGGCGGGCATTATATTTCTGTTATTAAGCATGTTCTTGCTCGAGTTATACGAGAAGGCGAGTCAATATAACCCTTTCGGGCTGCCTGTGTCTCTGTGAACTGTGCTCCCAGCAAAGCTATCACAGCTATACCTGGTACTACGACTTATTTTGGTTGCAGAACGTACATATATAGGAATCGAAGGGATCGATCGATCCACTATATCTAGTAGCTGTCATTGGAATAATAGTTCGGAAATGAACAACTTTTTTGCTGTTCGTGATATCTTAACCAAAATTGACAATTACAAGCTTTACTTTAGTCCTGTTTTAACTGCAAAATCTTCAGAAGATCGGAGTACTATATCATATACTACTATATAATATACTATTCTATCGTATACTACTATCGCATACATAGACTATTATATCATATCAACAATCCATCCAGATAGTTTCAGTCAAGCTTCACTTTAGTTCTCACATGTCTGCAAAGTCTTTAAAGTATCTAACTACTATATCGTATACTACTATTTCATATACTACCACATCATATACTACTAAATCATATACTACTAGGTCATATACTACTACTTCTACTACCATATCATATACTACCCAATTCTATTTCATATACTTCTATTTTATATACTACTGTCTCAAAAACTATATACACATATACTGCCATCTTATATTCAACTGTTTCAAATACTACTATATAATATACGACCAGATCGTACTACTATATTATCTACTACTATATCAAATAGTACTATATTATCTACTACTATATCATATACAACTACATCATATGCTACTAACTCATCTACTACTACATCATATACTACCATATCATATACTAATCTTCTTTCATATAATACTGAATCATAGGAACAATTCGTCCGATATAGAGTTTTGGTATAGAAACACGTGCCTTATGTCTGCAAAGGGTATTTCAACTTTGGCCTCACAAAGTCTTGCTTGTTTTTGTAGATTCTTGCCTGCTTCTTCTTCTTGTTTTTTTTTCAGTTGCGATAAGCCAGAAGCGGGTTAAGCGACACTGAGACGACGTGCTTATCTCTCGCTTTTCACTCGATGACGCCACGCTGCGTGTGTTCGCTGCCCCTCCACTCCCCTCACTCCTCACGATTTATCACAACTAATCAGCCAAAAAAAAAAAAGAAAAGAAAATGAAAATGAGAATGTGAACAGAGTAGCAAGAAAAAGCAAAGCCATTTCTTGGGGCTTCCTCTCGCGCGCTTTTTAGGCCCTGTCAAGTCAATTAGGCCAATTATGTTGGCTTAATTGCGCATGCAGCACAATTGAGGTAGTCAGTTACCCTCCGCCCCCGCTCCCGCCACGATGTCCCGCCTGCTCACGGCACACGTGCACAAAAATTACCCTCAGCTGCAGTGGCAAGGACCAGCCAGGACGTCACTTAAGTGCCGCCAAGTGGAATGCCAGCCCAACAACAACAACAACAACAAGAACAAGAACAAAAAAAGAGCTGACGAATTTTTTAGTGGCACTTTATTAAACGCTGCCTCGAAAACCAGTTGCATATTTTCTGGCAGGGCGTGCACTTCACAAGGGTCGTTTCCTTACTCGTTTTTGGCTGCCTAAATCGATAAAATCTTAACATCATTTCGGGGTTGTTACGCCCACTTAAATGGCTTTGATGGGGCTTAAAGGGTTTGGTAGTTCAGAAATGTCACACAATTGGTTCACGAATAATTCGCTTGAGTACGAGCAGAACACGTTGAATGAGCTATATTAGGCTTAACCGATTCCTTTTTCCCAATAGAAGTACGTAGTTTTCTATAACTTATAACCTGTTCAACACACAAGTAAAGACGCTTTATATAGACCAACTTCTTGCTTAGTTTAATTCAGAGTTATAATTGCCATCGTCTTATCCCATAACTGATTCGACTTTAAGCCAGATCGTTTGGCTTTTCACCGTTCTATGGTTTAATCGGTCACAAAACCGCTTCATTTTATAACCGGTTAGTCCAATAATCGACTCCTTTCACAACTGCTCTTTTCAATAAACGATTCGACTCTTAACTAGATTCACTCTTTACCGATTAGGCCTATAACCGGTTTTTCACTTCAAATCACAGCCGAAATGTTTTCTAACCGTTTCGCTACCAAATCGATTAACTCTTTCGTCCTATAATCCTATAATTCCCTGCCGGCTTGGATGTTTATTTTAAACCAGATTCGCATAAACGGTTCATTTCATATCGGTTTTTAATATAAAGTTCTTATACAAATCTCTTAACCGGTTCGCCTCTAAGCTGTTGGATTTGCAAAACGGTTCGTTCCATAATCACAACATAATCCCTTAACCGATTCGCTCCATTAAGTATAAGTAAATAAGTGCCACATTACCGTTTCAAATTAGTCCCATAACCGATACGCCTCCTAAAAGTCTTCGGCCCATAATCAGCCACTTCAAAATTGTATTCTCAATAACATCCAAATATTTACTCAATCGAATCTCTCGCTCTCTTTATTCCCTACAGCGACGCCGCGAACGGGGCCGAATAAATCTGAAAGGCGTTCGCCTCGTGGAGGAGGCGACTGTTAACGGCGAGGGCGGCGATCCCTTTGCGCCGGATGTGAGTAGACCGTAAAATGATTTTGATTAAGATTAACATTAACATTAACGCATTGCCCGACCAATTACCAGGGTTACCCGTTTCAAGTGGGCTACTGCGAGACGACAGCCGCACAGCAGCCGCAGCCGCAGCCGCAGCAGACGGCGGACGCACAGCAACTGGGCGAGGGGCAACTGGTGGGCAGAGCGGTGCCACAGTACACGCTCTACGTGATAGCCAACAGCGAGAAGGAGCGCAGCGAGTGGATACGCGCCATACGACAAGGTAAGCATCGACATCGACATCGACAGCACCAACAGACGCGCGAATTGAATGATGACCCAAAAAAAAAATAACTAAAATAAAGCTCAAGTGTTCGACTATGAGTTACCCTCTACCCTCTACCCAGATCATTCCCAGAGTTTTGAATAAGCTGAGGAATTGTTAATCTTATAATTCACGATGTGTTCTAGGAACATGAGGCAGTATATCGATATCTGCATCTGTGAACGTCTTAATCCAAAACTATATTCTGCAGTTCTTATTAACTGGGAGATATGCTTTAAAACGATAACTCTTTATCGATATACATATATCGATTCGTTTCAAATGGAGAGTTATCAATAATACAATATAAGTGCATAATGAACTCAATTAGCTTCCTTCCTACCGCTTGTTACATGCTTAGGCATTGTGCTAATAGACCCCTTTGTAGATATTTTTGCAAAGGGTACAGTCTGCTAAGAAGAAAAAGCGCTGCAGTTGCAGCAGCTGCCAATCGCTGCAGCACGATAAGCCATCATCAACGTGGCCATCGGAGCCTTGGAGTCATCCAGGCCAGAGCCACAACAATGCTTAACCCAAATCTGCAGAGTCAGCTGTGTGGGTCGATTCTTCTTACATACAGACATATACTATATATATATATAAACTTTTCTTTTATTGTTGTCGAACACTTTTTGCTTCTTCATGTTTCAGTTTGCGAGGACAGCAACACGCCCAAGTCGTATCGGTATCATCCTGGTCTCTGGTCCGGCAAGAAGTGGAGCTGCTGCAAGGGCCAAGCACGGAGCACCTTCGGTTGCCGCGCCGCGGCTCACTGGCGCGAGGCCAACAATAATCCAAGTAAGAGTACAATCATTAATATTAGTGGAAACAGTGCGAAACACAACGCCAACAGTCTGTAGCGCTGCAATTGCCCGCCAATCTGCCACTCCTCCGCGTCCGCCTCCTCCTCGCCTTGCTCAAGCTCGTCGGGGTGGCGACGCCGTCGCATAGCCAACACACCCGACCTATGCACTGCCAGATCCATATGCTGCATTCTTCGTTCCCTCTCTCCTTTCGGTATAGAATCCTATGACTATTTATAGCCTAGCATATGGGGTAGGCATTGACAGACCCGGCAGAGGGCAACCATGTGGAATAGTCTAAAATAAAACTGGGGTTGTACATTTCTCATACCCTTCCAGCGGGCACTTTTTACATTGTCAACAAATATGTAACGCTTGGAATTGAAGATTACCTTTGAACATAGAAGTAAAAAGTCCAGTGAGAGTGTGTTTCACACTTTTCGAAAATTTCACTCTCCTGGGTGGAAGATCAGGCACTAAGTTTGTGTATGGAAAGTAGAACTTTCTACGATCCACCGAGCTTACTTTACAAAATCTCAATCAAATTTCTTTCGCTGGTGAAAAATTTCCTGCTCCAAGTGGAAAAGTGGTTACAAGGACTCGTAACTCCACTTTACACATGTTCCACTTGCGGAAAATGGGTGAAAATGAGTTTAAGAGAAAATACAAATTTGGCCTGATCAGGGTAATAAGAAAGCAGGGTAAGAGTACCTGCTAGTCATGCATGAATTTGTATTTTACAGGGTATTGAATGACTGAAAATGCCTTATAGATAAACTGCCTTATGTATTGCGTAGGGTATCGAAAAGTCGGCTGAGCCGAACTAACTGTTCTTTCTGTTGTTTTGTTTGTTGTTGTTTTGCTTTGCTTTGGCATTGCAACATGTGGCGATAAACTGTGGCAAGCATTCGTCATGCCTGCCAGGGGTGAGATGCGGGCATGGTGTGGGTAGCTGTGAGCGGAGGGGGTTTGGGGGCGGGGGGCATGGTCTTACAATTTCATGGCCTGAGCTTTCACCTTTAAAGAGAGCGAGTCATTCATTAGGCACGGCCGCACCTAATGGAGACATCAGCCGCTGACTCTTAGCTGCCTCCGACTGTTGCAGCCTCCCTGATGGTCCGCCCTCCCCCTCCTACCCTCCCCACCTGCTCAGCCTCCGTTTGTCTGTCTTGAGTTTTCACACATGTTTGCCATTCGCAGCGCTTTTCCATTCTTCTTCCTGTCGCCTTGCGCAATTTGACACATTGTCCGCACGCCTCGGCCCGCACATGCCACATGCCGCATGCCACTTGGTGTGGCTACCACACAGTTCGTGCTGCCGCTACCATAAGCTGTTAATGAGCATTGAGTGTAGCTGAAAGCTGGCGCAGACTCGACTTGGCTGCGGCTCTTTGTATTGCGTGTGGCCGGAACAAACAAACAGTCGTCTAATGCAATCCGACACCTGGCATCGAGCCCGGCTCCGCTCCTGGCCCAACTTGGCTTATCGACCACTTGCCAATTCCCAGTATTATGGCCAAAAGCAAACAGTTCCAGGCCTATGGTAGCCTTAGTTTTGGCCACTACCTGTGGCAAACAACACCTTTGCAAGATTTTGTATCTCGGTTGGGTAACGAAATGAACTTTGCTTCTTCTTTTTTGAACTCGGGAAGATCGAGTTGTCTCTAAAGTTGTTCATCAAGTTGTCCACGGTGCGGCAAACTCAAAAGAAAGGTCGCTGGTTCGATTCGCGATACGAAACAACTCGCAGTTTTTCAGTTCGTATAGGTCCTTGGGTTTTCACTGTCCTGATGCCAGGTTTTTGGTTAGCCTATAAACCTAAAACTTGGAGAGCAAAGTTCATATGACTAAGTATCGAGTTATAATAATATTTAATCAAAGCATTAAGAAAGACTCGTTATTTTGATAGCTCCATAGAGAAACCATCATAAGGAATGTGTTGATCCGTGAATGCGACTGAGATCCTTAACAAGACAAGGACTTCCCCTTCTTTGTTAACTTCCCCTTCTTGTTAATCTTTGTAATCCGTTGGGCCTTCGGTAACTACATCAATTGTCAATTATCAAGCCCTTCCGCTCGCTCACTTAACGCATTTGAATTGTTTAAATGTCACATTTGTCTCACATTTCTCTCTTTTTTGGCTGCCTTTGTCCCTTTGTCCCTCTTCCCAGTCCAAATATTACGCCTAGCGACCAGCTGGCATTTGCCGATAAGAACTTTTCCCATCAACTCGGGCAATTACGTTGGACTCCTTGTCAACTCTGACAAGCTGATTTTGATCGCAACATATTTATGTCATCTGATTAGGGGCACGACCGCACGAAGCCTGCCCGCATTGTGGCATTGTCTCCAATTGAGGGGCTACCCCTAACGAGCTGAGCAACTTCATCAGCAGCTGTCGCGGAGATTGGACAGGACTTAACTCAATTGAAGGCGTCACTTTAAGTTGCCGTTAAGTCTGCGATTTCGGCAAGTCATCGAATGCGATCTTCCCTTCTTCTTTTCAGAGTCAAAATCAGGTCGCACTCAACCTCCATTTATCAGCAGCAGCAGCGGCAGCAAGGAAAGTGGGTTCGGGGTTCGAACTGTCAGTTGCCGTTACAATAAATTAGCCTGCCAATGGGCGTAATCTCTCGGCCAGCTACGCCCGCGCAGCTCAGCTCCCAAATAATTGCCATATTCCCGTCTGAAATTAATTATGGCTTCATCCTTTTATTTCTGCGTTTTTTTTTCCTTACGCTCCTTCTGGCTGACTTTCGCCGCGTGCCTTGCGTGTTGTAATTAAAACAGAACTCCGAGTTCAGAAATCAACAGCTAGTCGCTGTTTTACGATGCTGTTGCCCCTGACCCCCCTCTAACCCTCTCGAGCTCCTTGTGTCCCCCCACACTTGTCAAGATTTATGCGCGCCTTGTTTTAAGTGCCTTTGAAAATAGTTTCATGTCTGTGATTATCATCGGGCTGTGTTGATTTTTTTTTCTGGGTCTGAGCGGGAATGGTCGTAAAACAAGCTCGTCTAATAACTCCGCACAGAACAAAGACGCACTCGAGTCCAAGTGTACCCTAAAGTATAGAAAGCAACAAGTTAGAGAGGGGCTTGTTAAGGAAATACCCTGTATCAGTTCTGTGTATACCATATCAGGTTCGAATCCCAGGCTCTTCATTAGTTCGTAACTCTGTATCCTACACTTCTTTGAATGTCAGGGTATTCAGTACTTTCTAATACACTATTTTGTTGACCACAAAGAATCGATTAGCTTTTAGTCTAAATTTTACATAGCATGAGGTTCGAACTTGCATTTGGCAATCTGATAAACTTTCTGAACAAATAACTCTCCAAAAGACCCCAATTTTTGTATATTACCTTTATAGAGTATAGCACTATGCAGAGTACACTAAACTAAGAGAAGTATAGATTATTTACTCATAAGAATTATATATTATATATTTCATTTACTCCTTCATTCATCGCTTGTTTGACAAAGTTCATCTTCAGAAACTGCAGTCTTTCGCCAAAAAGAAATATCTCATAATCTCCGAGAATATGAAATCTGGAGGGAGTTTCAAATATCCTTTTCTCCTTATGATAAGCTAGCTCATGATAAGCTGAGTGAAACTCGAAGTGCGTTTGGTCTACAAGGTCTCACCTACCAAATTTGGAGTATCTACCTCTTATATTCCCCGAGTTAGATGCTCGCATACAAACTTAAAGACAGATTGGCTGGATTGTCCTTCTTATCGAGAACATATATTGTATATATATACTATTTGGTCTCCTTCTCTTAATTTGCCTTCGTTTCTCTACCCTTTTCCACTCATTTTCCACAAGTACAGGGTATACGCATTAATCCAAAAACAAACACGCAGTTCGCTATTAGGTTTGGTTTCTGTTTCGGCTGCGTCTTCGGCTTCGGGTTGTTTAGCCTGGCTGACAACTTGCTTGCAGTTTTTTCCTACCTTTTTTTTCGGACACCCCCGCGGAGTTGGAGATGCCTGCTGAAGTTCCTTGAAGTCAGAAAACTGGTTTTCGGTGGTTTCAGTTTTTGGTTTTCGTTGGGCATATTCGAAAAGCCAGTTCGATATTTAAGAGCGACGCCGAAAGAGCGAAAAATTGTTAACACAAGAAACCAGTTTTTGCCAGTCCCCAATTGTTGCTGCTGCTGTTGTTGTTGTTGTTGTTGCCCGGCGGCTGCGTCGCTGGAAAAAGTAAACAAAATATAAGAAAAAAATTGTGTCTAGTGTGTGTACGTGCGCGCGTGTGTGTGTGTGTGCATGTGTCGCGGGGCATGTGCAATGAACTTGCCCAGGCGGAGGATCAGGCGCAATTGCAGCTGGATAGGTCGTCTAAAAGGTTGAGCGACAGGGGAGGGGGGTTGCTCTGATTAATATGCCACATGCGCTCTCTCGCTCGCTCCAATTAGTGCTGCGCCTATTAAGCGATAGGCATCTCTCTCGCCCATTTGAAAGTCACAAATGATTGTAATTAGTCGCTTTTGTTGTAGTATTTCTTTTTGTGTGTGTTTGTGTTTGTTGCGTCTCCTTTAAAAGCGTCGGGTGATTGACCATGAAAAGAACAGCAGCAGCAGAGCAGCGCAGCGGCAGAACGTCCAAAGCCCCAAACCAAAACAAGACACAGTCCAAAACGCGCTTTTATACACTCTTCACAATGTGAAAAAGGGTATACGGGCTTTTGTGCAATATCCGCTTTGCAACCTTAAAGCTGGAGTCACAAAAGCAGGTGGACCACGCCCACGGCGCATAAGCCAAAGTCACAGTTTGAAAGTCACTGTTGAGCACAAGACTGTGCACAGAGTATTGCGCAGTTGTTAGCACCCGCCTGCAAAGTTATTGTTTTTTTTGTGCCTTTTCATGCATCTTTGACTTTGGCTGCTGCTTCTTCTTAGCTGCCCTGCCTTACCCTGCCCTGCCCTGCCCACTCGCCTGCCTAAAGTTTTTCGGCTTCCTTCTTAGCCTGACATACGCTCTCCTCGCTGGCTATCTCGCTCTGTCTTTAGCTGCCTAGCATGATTAATGATGCGTTTCTGTTGTGATTCGTTCTAAACGTGGGAAATCAGATACAGCAGCAGCCGCTTGAAAGCTCTCATGTGCTTTTGAAAGCATCGTCACCGTTGTTGTTGCTCTTTTCCTGCGTTTGCTACGCAATGCTTATTTTTATTTAGTCTTTTACCAATTAATCTTGCGGCTATTTGACAACTGTTTAAGTTTTGATAATCAACGTTGATGATGATAGTTTGTTGCTTGCTTGTTTTGTGCTGCGGGCCACACACGCACACACACACACACACACACGCAACACACACCCTAATCTTTCTTATGTAAATTCACAGCTTGATTAGCACAAAAAGCCAACTAATTGCACAAGAATTAATGGAATTTTTTGGTGTTATGGCCAACAGACAACGAATGCCTGATTCGCTGTCTCACTCACTCCCTTTACACTGCCTTTCGCTAAAAGATTTTGTATTTCTAATTGCGCCATATTATTGATATTAGCCATCATCGACTCCATCTCCATTTCCATTTTGGCTGCCAGCCAAAACATGTCCATGCCTGTCTGTGCCCCAGCTGCCGCTGGCACTGCAAGTTGCCCGAAAAAAAAACAACAAAAACTTGCTTGGGGCTCTTCCTGTGCAACTGGCAGCGAATTTAACAACTTTAGAACTTTATTTGTCAGCGCTTATTAACCTGCTCTCTCTCTCTCTCCCACTCTTTCTTTACAGGTACGTAACTAAACTCTAACTGTAACTGTTTATGGGTATGGGTAAGTGTAAGTGTAAGTGTAAGTGTGCTCATTGATTTGCCTAGACTCCAAACAAAAATAACAAGCTGTTTATATATATATATACGTGTGCATGGTTGTGTGTGTGTGTGTTGAACAACAACTGCATTGCGTTCTTGTTGCTTTGCCTGATTTTGTTTATGTACTTTTTCCCTCCCATATGGCAGACATCAACTCCCAAAATGTGCGCTCTGCTCCACTCTCAAAGAGAGTCGCACTGCCGTCTTGCAGTTCGCGCTCACTCTCTCGCTCTCTGTCCCTCAGTCGCTCACCGCAGCGCACGCCCTCAACTTGTTTCGCTCTGCTCGCACTTACATGCTGCGACTTCGTTCAGTTGCTTACGAGCCGTCTTTGAGTGCGCAACAGGCTTAAGAAAGGCGCTGCGCGCGTTGCTAATTCACGTCTTCGCTTGCCGTTAAACGCGTGTGCCATTCAAAATAAAATATATTAAATTAAAAAAAGAAAAACAAACGACTCGCCGACAGTTTGTTAATAATCTCGTTGCTATTTTTACATTTCTTGGCGTCGCAGTTTGCGCTTTTAATGTCATTTAGGCGAAAAGTAACGAACAAACAAATAATAAAATAAATAAATAAGTACAACACCAAAGTCATGCAATGATAATTGTCAAATATAACAACCAGTCAAAGTTAATTGCATTTTGTTAATGGGCAAAACGTGGCGGCAACAAAATGTAAATCAAAGCCAACAACAACAAATGAAATCTTAGTGAAGTTTTCCAAGTGTAGCACACAACAAATAAATAACAGCTGAAATATGTAAATACATACATATAATTTAAATAAAACCAAAATGCCAATTAAAAATCATTTGACGCGCAATTTTTTAACGTACTTAAACTAAATTGTGCGCATCTCTGCCCAATGCATTTCTAACAGTAAAAGTGGCTTATGTCACGCACACACACACACACGCACACACACTTGCATTTAGCTGCATACACACATCTCTTATGGGGCTTGGCGACAGTCTGGCAACGCCGCCTCGCCAAGCACAAAGCTGTTTAACTTGTTTCTTTTTTGGCGTGCGCAGTTTTTTTTTCGTTTATTGTTTTTTTTGACTTTCCGCTTTGGGGCCGCTGCTGTCGTTGTTGTTGCTTATCTAACGCGCAGCTTCTACAAAACGAAAATCTTTGGCTCTCCAGTTTTTTTTTTTGTTGTTAATTAACTTGTACGAAAAAGTTGAGTTAGGAAAAAATATATAAAAATACCATTCGAAACTTGCGTGAGAACAAAAACCCTTCAGAAAAGAAAAAAAAAACTAAAAGGGAAAAGCGGGCGAGTTTATGATTTTTGCGTGCGACAGAGACAAAACATGCAAACATAAAGCTCGGCGAGCGTTTCTTATATTTATGTCGTGTCTTTTTTGTTGCTTTCGCGCCGCTCGCTTTTGTTGTTCTGCAACGCAAATGTTAATGGTAATGTTAATGTACCTGTTAATGCTATGCAGAAATGTAAATGCGCGACAAGACTAAATGTTGGCCTAGGCACGTGTTGCTGAATAAAAGGGGGAAATTAAAGGGAAATTTTGTTGGGAACAATGCAATAAATGGACTACAGAGAAAGCTCTACAAACGGACAGCTCAAAGGAGATTTTGCTGTGTTTTTACAGTTATTCATTTAATAGATTGAAATTGTCCTCAGAAAACACCGCACTTAGCGAGCTTTCACTGCAATTTGTACTATTCTTCTGTACCGTCTCTCTGCCTTACCCTCTGTCCCTCTCCCTTTCTCGCTGTCTCTTTCTACCAATTAGCGCGCAGGCGCCGCTGCCGAAGTACCTCACTTTAAAGTCGGCTGTAGACAACCTGCCCTCTCTATAAGCAGGTAGCTGCAAGCACTTAACCCTCCTAAGCCGATCCCCGGACAAATCGTAAACCGAAATGTGACCTTCTCGTTGTGTAATTCAATATTTGTATATTCCGTAAACAGGATCTTGAAATCTCTTCTTTATTTCCAAGTTGCTTGCAATTGGTTTTGAATCGTTTTTTTTTTTGGGTTTCTGTTTTGTTTGGCTTTATCAGGAATTTATTTGTTTTGGTTTTTTGTGTGTTTTCGGATCTTGAGGCCAGGCACGTCCCAGACAAATGCTTAAGTCTGCTTATCACGTAGCGCTCGGCTTCCAAGTGAAGTGTTGAAGCCTATTCATAAAGCTGCGACTTACCAAGTTTTCAAGTTCTTGAGCTTGTGTATACACACTATATTATCTATCTGACATTTTTATCCATATACCAAATCGCTTTCTCAGCTCAACTTTGTATTTCATCAGATTTCTTAAAGATCAAGTTGTTTTCTCTTGTTTCATCATGTACTTTTATGGAAAGACTTTTTAAAATAATGCTAACCATAGTCTAGGCCAACTATTTAATGCTTTTCTTCACGACTTTCAACTGAAACATAAAAAAATACATTTTTCTGTTGCATTTCTTGTTTTTTTTTTTAAGGCATTTAAAGTTCCGTTTCAAATTTCAAAAGAAATCAATTAAACCTCGACTCGAGTTCTACACGAAAGCTTTTGTCTCAGCGATTCTTTTGTTGGCTTTCATAGGAAAGAGGCCCATAAAAATACGAAGTTAGATTCCCCTACCCAATTCCCCAACCCCCTCAACAACATTAAAGGTTGAAAAAAAAACACACTCACTCGTAAAATGCATTTCAATTTGTTACTGTCTTCGCATAATGTAACCTGACCATAAATGACAGGGAGTTACAAATATTTTGATAGCGCTACCGAAACGAAAAGAAAACCGATCGAGAGCTCGAACTCGCACCCAGCCAAAATGGTCACTAATTCCCGGTAAATGCGATTGGCATCTAGAGATCATAAAAGCCAAAAACCAAACCCAACAAATGGGCAAACATCTCGTACACGGCATTTGGTAATTGGGATAGTTAGGAATAGTTAGGGTCTGTTTGCGTGTGGCATTTACAGGTAGTGCATGCCACAAAAAAGGTGCACGAAGAAAAATTACCTAGCTCTAAATTATGAATACATCAAACATTAAACATGAATCTACCACGAGTTCAAACAAGAATTTGTAAACTCGAAATAAGCTTTAAAGTTTAGATTTAAGAAAATTTGTTACTTTTGAAATCAAAATTTTACTGCTAAACATCTTCAAAACTTAAACATGGATCTTTGTCGATTTCAGACAAGTATTTTCAGGCTGGAAATAAGCATAAACTGAACTCAATTAAAGCTCAAAATTTCCCAGATTGATTTCATTCTTAGACTTAACTTAACTTTCTCTCTTAACTTTCTGCCTTGGCTAGAGTTAATCGAAGGTTTCCACTTGATTTGAGCACAAAAACTTCTTGATTTTCCGAGTGTATCTCAATTACAGAGAGAGAGAGAGAGAGAGAGAGGGAGAGAAAGATAGACGAAATGTTCGACGTTTGGGTGTGTGTTAATTATGCAGCTTTCGGGAAAAACGAATTTTCCACTTGCAGCGAAAAATCGACTGGCAGGCCAAACAGGCCAAACAACTGCAACTTTTGCTGGGCATGGCTAATTTATAATGCGTTAGTAACTGTTGCCAATTTAGCCTCTTTTCACAGTCAACTCTAGCTTTTCTTTTTTTCTCAAAGGGCAGCGGGAAATTTAGCTTTTTTATAGTGTTAATAATAAAATCGTTGCCATTTGTATATTGGAATGAATAAAAGCGAGATTATAATAACATTGGGCTAGTTAAATTGAAGTCTTAATTGCTTTTTTGATTGAAAAACGAGTTACAATTAAAGTTAGCTTTTGTTTTGCTTTAATTACAGCTAAAACTAGCTTCTTTTTGTGTTCCCTTGCAACACTGTTTGCCCGTTTTGCGACCCGTGCCCTCTGCCGCTCCCGCTCCCGCTCTCTTTCTTTCTCTTACACACACATACACTTGCTCTGGCTGTGCAGATCCTTCAGCTAACGGTTGTTTTTACTGGTACGGCAATAAAAAGGTTGTTTGCTCGTTTGTTGTGGTTTCTGCACTCGCCCTGTGCATCCCCCCTCTCCCCCTCTCTCTAGCACTCTTGCACTCTCTTATTACTGCACATCTCGAAGGTTGCTGCCGAAACAGAACAGCAACAACAACAACAACAACAACAACAACAACGGCAAATCGGCCAAACAAGTTTTTTTAGCTTACCATTCCCCACTCTCTTTCTCACTCTCGCCCTGCCCCGCCCGCCCCCCTCCTCTCTGCAAATCTTGTGCGCTGCATCGCGGTTTGCATTTGTACCGTTAACAATTTACCAAAGTAAATTAACTCGCGACGTGCTGCGGGCAAAGTGCCGATCGAAGGGAAGGGCAAGTGTGTGTGAGAGAGAGAGAGAGAGAGACAGAGAGAGGGGGTTTGATTTGTAATAAAATTGCATATTTATTGGCCCGGGCGATCGGGTCAAGGTCAGCGACGTGCCCCCTTTTCATTTGGATGACAAGCGAAAGCGAGCTGCTGTCGAGCAGCCTCTGTACCTTACCTGCCCCCTCCCCCCATTCGGTAAACCCTCTGCCCTCGCTGTTAACTTTGAAAGTCGCAACGCTTGACCGCCTTAAAATTTATTATACGATTATTATTATTTTGTTTTGTTTTTTTTTTGGCGCTTTGCTTTGTGCACGCTTCGCATATTGCTTTTATTTATGTTGTTGTTTTCGTCCACTTGAATCAGGTCAAAACGGTTGCTTTCTTTCACTGCCACGCCTCCAACTCCCCCTCCTCCTGTTCCCAAAAAATTATTTGCATGCATACGCAACGCTTTCTTCGCAAGTTCACAACAAGTTCAAACTACAGGGTATTCATCTGTGCCATATACATATCTATCTATAAAGCCACAAAAACTTTTACAGATACGATCTTAGCTCTTAAGTCGAGGAAGCGCAGCGGTTTTTTAATTGCAAATTTCTCTTGACTATATCTTAAGTTTTTTGTTTTTTTTTTTTTTAAGATTTTAGAGTTTTGTTTTTCTGGTCGTAAATTTTGAGCGTACAGTTATAGCCAGATGTTCGCCAACTTTTTTTTTTACATTTATAGCGCACTTGTAATTGTATAAACTGTAAATTTAACTTGAACTTAAGGCAAATGCATTTAAACTTGTTTATTCGCAAAAGCTTGCCAGATTATTCGAGAGTTTTTATCGCAGAATTCTATGAAAAGGAAAACAAAGGAAAATGAATTTCGTTCAATATACTATATCTTTTATATTATGATGATACTTATGTTAGACGATCTATTAGATCTTTTGCACTTACTCGGAGCTTAAAGCTCAGGCGTATAACATTTGTAGGATCTTTTGGAGCTTTAAGCTCTTACTCTAAATGCATATTCTGTTATATTTTGAAATGGAAATCCTTGTTAGCCTATCTACAAGCCCGATTCTTCTTCCCGAACTTCGGAACTTTGAGCACCTTCTTAAGATTCATTCTCTTCTATATTGTGAACTCTTTCTTGCCAGTTCCTGTAAGCTTTAATATCTACTGCCTACCCAAAAGCTCGATGCTTCTTCCCGGCCTGCGTCGCGTTACATTCATATTTCGGTTGAAAAATCAAAAAATTCCATTAAGAATAATTGGCTAAATGTAAATCTCCAGATTTGTACTTGTTATGAAGTCTTGCCACACCCAATTTGCGCCTGTTGTAAAAACAGTTGTTGGGCAATTGCTGTTTTTATTTGATTTTTTCTATTCTCAGTCGTTCGTTTTTTATGGCTGTTTTTATTCGGCTTCTTATCGGCAATCGTTTTTCGTAGAGTTCATTAGATTTTGCTGTTTGCTTGATTGAGTTTTGATTTATAGTGTGTACAAAGCGAACAAGTCAAAATTGATGTTAATTATGCAGCAACAGCAGCTAAGCTCAAGTCTAACTGTCAGCTCATTGAACTGCGCCTACGGCTCAGGCGTAGATACAGATACAGCTGGAGATATAGATACAGATACAGCTGGAGATATCGATACAGATACAGCTGGAGGTATAGATACAGTTTTTATATATAGATACAGATACATCAACAGCTACAGATACTTATACAGATACAGATACAGATACAGATACATCTACAGCTACAGATACTTATACAGCTACAGATACTCATACTAATAGATTCAGATATTCGTACATAGATATTTAGACGTCAATGTGTTGGCTCAAGGTTTTTAAGTCTCATCATAATGATAATGATTATCATTATGATTATCGTATTATGATCAACTCGGGCAACAATCCAACATTATTTCAATTCACAGATAGTCTAGGGCGGGCATTACCCACATTCTTGCCTTGTGCCAATGTTTATCTTAAAAATTCCATCTGATCGAATGGATTTTCCACAACCCGATCAAATAAAACAGAAACAGACGCTTAAAGCGCAGGTGTTAAACTGTATAAATTAAATCTAACGTAAATTTTGAGCTCAGATAAATAATTTAAATATTTAACATAGATAGAACTATTTCTTTGGAATAAGTTTGTATCAGGGCAGATTGTTCTATTAGACGGGGCAAGTATTATTTCATTATTAAGAATAAAGAAATTACTATCGAGAGCATTTCCCTTGAACAGTCAAAATTTCATTAATAAAGAACTATTTAAAAATCAAACGACAAAGAACAAATTTTTTGATAATTCTTAGATTTGTTGTAATTTACTTTATTAGTTACTTCATTAGTCACTTCATTAGATACCTCATTAGGTAATTTAGTAGTAACTTAGTTAGTTACTTCAGTATTTAATTACTTCATTAGATACTTCATTCGTTACTTAGTTCATTAGATTCTTCATTAGTTACTTACTTCATTAGATACTTCATTAGTAACTTCTGCAGCTACTTCATTAATTACCTTATTAGATACTTCATTAACTACTTCAGTAGTTATTTAATTCATTAGTTACCTCAGTAGTTACTTACTTCATTAGATACTTTATCAGTTACTTCATCACTTGCTTCATTAGTTGCTTCATTACTTCATTGGGCCCGAAAATCAATAAAGATTAAGATCTTGGCTTTAAACAATTACCGATGCGAGCCGCTCGAAAGATGATTTTATTGATAGATTGTTTGAGGAGTGTTTGGTGTAGGGGAGGGAGGGAGGAGGTGGAACTTTAACCTCAACCGACTTTCGGTTCTCAAGATTGTTCATTGATCTTTAATCATTATCGCAATCATTAACTTTGGCTGCAAACTGCAACTTCAGCAGCTGGAAACTAACCTCATTTATTGTCATTACGTCTTGATGTTGCTTTTGTTGTTGTTTTTGGTTCTTTCCGGTTTCTTTTGTTGTTATTTAGTCTGTTTCTTTTTTATTGACGAATCTTCATGACGCAATTTCGCATCAAGTTTTCGTGGTTTTGTTCTTCACAGAATCTCGGCGAATGCTTCAAGTTTTTGTTTATGAATTTTTCTGATTAGCTATGCAAACAAAGCACGTTTCGTGTTTAATAACATAAATCAAGAGATATCGTTAAAAATTGCAGCAGCAGCAGCCGCAGCAGCAGCTGATATTGATTTTGATTGATTTATTGACAAATTGACAAATGCAAATTCTGTTGGTGTGACTTGCAGTAGATACCCTGGGATTGGTTGGATTGGGCATTATAATTATGTCACACAGAGCGGGAAATATCTTATATCATGAACCGAGGAGTTGGTATAGCCTGGGATATGGGTCTATATCAGTCTATATCCCATGTGAACTGAGCTTCGACTTAGGCTAATGCAATGAAACTTGGTTTTGGTGCTGCTTTTGGCTAAAGGAAGCATATTTAAAGGGGTCGATCGGACTGAATCTCTATTTCATATAGCTGCCATATAAACGTTCGGATGAAATTTGAGTTTTTTTGAGCAAAAGTTTCATGTTCATTGTTCAAGCTATCACGACTCAGCAATTACAAGCTTCTCTCTTCGCCTAACACATTAGCAGAACCAAATCGAATGGATCGTGAATGAAACTTTCATATGATATAGTTACTCAACTCCATTTCTCTAAGTGTATTTAGTCTGCGACTTTCCTAATGAGTTCGGGCTCCTGCTGAGCTCTGGCTTAAAGATTATATAGTTCCCTTTGAATCTTTATTCTGCCAAAGCTCAGCAAAGGGTATTTTTAATCTGCGTACAAAACCTGAGATTAACTACGCTTTTTTGTTTTGATGGTTGTTGCTAGTTTTGATTGATTACTGAAACATTGCGCATAGCTTGCGATTTATTATTTATATACACGCTTTTTTGGCTATTAAAGCGTGCAATAGACAAAACTCAAGTTGGCCAAGAAAAATATTGCCAAAAAAACAACACTTCCGCGAGCGTTGGACGAGCACTTGAAAAAGCGTTAAAACGACAAAACGCGTAACAAGTCGCACACATATGTGTGTGTTGTGTGTGTATTGTGTGTGCATTGTGTGTGTATTGTGTGTGTATTGTGTGTGTATTGTGTGTGTATTGTGTGTGTATTGTGTGTGTGTGTGTTGTGTGTGTGTTGTGTGTGTGTTGTGTGTGTGTTGTGTGTGTGTGTTGTGTGTGTGTGTTGTGTGTGTGTGTTGTGTGTGTGTGTTGTGTGTGTGATGTGTGTATGTTGTGTGTGCTGTGTTGTGTGTGTATGTTGTGTGTGCTGTGTTGTGTGTGTATGTTGTGTGTGTGTGCTGTGTGTGTTGTGTGCTGTGTTCTGTGCGCGCCGCTGTCAATCACAATTACAAACAAGTCAAGCAATTGCCTTGGCCCCTTCGCATCTCGCGCCCTTCCAGCAACGCGTCAAATGATTTTAAATTGGCATAAATTAAATTCCCACAACAATTCCTTAATTTTTGATTTTTGCGTTTGGTCTTGTCAGATTTAGCCTAGAAATTTTGCGCAGCGCGACGAAAAAACGCACAGAAAACGCGCGCGTTTGTTGTTTTGGCAACTACCAATTTGTCGTAGTTGCAGTAATGATACCCTGCGTGAGTCTGGCCGAAACAAGCGTCATTGGCAACATGAAGGAGCGCGTCAAGGAAATGAAAGTGTTTGGCTGTCGCCTCAACTTTTGGAATCACATCGGCCACAGCCTCACCAGCTCCAAGGCCAAAGAAGGTAAACAAAAAGCTAATAATACAAATGTAAAGAACAATCTGAGCGAAAAGTGGAATAAGAGTGAAAGTAAAAGACGGACATCTTACAGCTCGGAAGTGTACGATGTTCTATCAAAATGGGATCAGCTCATAATGGAATCTATAATAATGATAATATCAATTACATTAGTAATAACAATAAAAGTATTAGTATCAATAATAATATTAATAATAGAAATAACAGCATCAATTATTATCATAATGATGATAATAACAAATGCTTTATAAAGTATTTGCACTTTTTACCAATTCGTTGAATCAAAAATCTCTAAAATCTTAACCTTAGAGGTTAGGATCCAAACTTTTATAAAGAGTATAATGTAATTATATAACAAAATATAGTTAATCCAATCATAAAATGAACTTACTTTAAAGAGAATTTAATATTTAACTATAAATAATTGAAAAGCTCAGAATATAGCTTGGGTTCAACCAATTTTAAGATACTCTGTTTCTGGGAAATCGAAATATGCTCAAAACAAAATTCCCACGGATCTTGATTCAAGACGAATTTTAGGAATTTCTCGCTTTATATGTCTAAAAAGCTTATTTAGAGAAGAATTTTGAGTTCTGCTTCTTGAATATTATAAAATATGGAATATGTTATTCCGAAATCGAATATCATTTGAAGTGAGACTAAACACAGAGTTAAAGTTGGTTTAGCAACTGTGAACAGAATACGAATATCGTGTAAATATCTTTTGTCTATATTACACATCTGGAGGCGTCGCTGTCGATAATCACAAGGTCTGGCAAGCTGTGTTTAGCGACAGGCGGCGTTGCCAGCTGCACTTTGTGGCATTACAAGGCAAAAAGTGTTCTCTTCTTCTGCCCGCTTGCGCAGCCTCGAGCAATTATGTTAAATATAAGGCTGAAGATGATGGCAGGCGGTTATTAGATGATCGACAAGATCATGATGAGCACCACGATGATCATGATCATGTTGCTGTTGATGATGAAGTGGCATGACAGGCACACGATATGCAAGCTAAAGAAACGCAGATGCAGACAACAGATGCGGCAATTGCATAATTGAAATGAATTAGCAGCCAGCCAAGCCCCAAAGAGCAGCTTAGCGAAACTGAAAGTGCCAAGCGTGCCAATAAGGAAATCAATAAATGGGCGTGGAACAAGAATATGCATACACATTTATAGAGATGCATCAATGTCAATTCAGCTGCCAACTTGGGGTGCGCCTCGTACGCTACCTTTACTTTCAATCAAAAGAATCAGATTTTGCCTGAACATAAAGAACTTAAGCCAAATATATCGAAATGTTGTATATCGTAGCATACAATCGATGTGTCTTGATCGATAAAGTTATCGATCGCATATTTAAGATTGTAATTTTGAGAAAACTTCTCATTTCCGGAAGTCTCAAGAACTTAGTATATCGCAAATCAGGCTGAATGAAGTCGAAAGACTATTAACAATATCGATGATGAGACCTTATATATCGCTTTCGATAACGATAAAAATATCGAAAGTGCACATCCCTAATTCGTGCGTACAGACTAATCGCTTGTGTGCATCTTCTTTGTTCATACGAAGCAATTACAGGCTAGATTGAAAGCTGCCCCCAAGGGGCAGCCCAGACTTACAGCAAGAGCTTCTATCTGTATCTGTATCTGTAGCTTAAGCTCTGTGAATGTATCTGTATCTGCATCTGTTTCTGTATCTGCATAAGTTGTCTGTGATTCGTTGTAGCTGGCAGAAACAAAATGTAAAGTTGACAATAAAATTATTGCATTGTTGTTAACTGAAGTTGTTGCTGTTGTTGTTGTTGCGTTGGCTATGCGCCTATTTATGGCCTTTACTTAACAATGACCACAAAAATTCGCAATTTGCATTTGCAATTTGAGCCAAACGGTCAAACAGCCACTTGACTATGGGGCCAAACGCCATGCTTGTCTCTCGTTGTTGTTGTTGTTGCCAGTGCCGGCTGCTTTAAAGTTGGTCAAGCAATTGACCAGCGGGGCCAATCAATTTTGCCTTTTCATACCACAAAGGGAAATCAGGCTAAATGTGGGGTATATCAGTTTGCTAATAAAAGCCTTAAATCGATATAACATTGTTATCGATTGATGAGAAACGATATTTATAAAATATGCTGTTATCGATAGCTATGAAGGGATGATTATAAAATATGCACTGTTATCGATAGCTAAAGAATCGATAACTATAAAATATGCACTATTAGCAATAGCTGAGAAACGATAAATATGTAATATGCTCTGTTATCGATAGCTGAGAAACGATAATTCTAATATATATATGATTTACTCGATCATTGATCAGTGAAAGAAGGATCCATGGCTTTAACAAGAAATAGCCAAGTCGCAAAAACCTCTTTCTATACTAATTGTAATACTTTGCTTAGCACTGCAAATACCTCTAACATATCATTGAGTCATGCAACGATATTTATCGATCTTGCCGTGACAATTGAAAAACTGCAACAACTACTGACAAAACTATTCACCAGATACATGACTTTTCCAGCATTACGTATACGTACGGGCTGGCAATAACAGGCTTCTCGGCTTAATTTAAATACTTCTCTCGGCTTAGCTCGTGCTCATCGATAACGATACATATCGAACAGGCTGTCACATGGCATGGCGAACATGACGTCACAACGTTGCAGAATCGTGCCGCAATGCAAATTGATATCTGGTGACACATTTGCGCATTTTTAGCCGTGTGCTGTTGCCAATGCAAAGCCCGATAAAAACGTCAACCGCAGTTGACAGTTGGTACTTGACTTTAACTGGCACCTGGGGGAGTTACCCAGTTCTCAGTTCTCAGTTCTCATTTGTCAGTGCCCAGTTTCCAGTTCTCAGCCTTTGCTGCTGAGCAAAACGCAAGCGTAAAATAACTGTGGATCGGGCACGTTTGCAACAGCTGAGCTGAAAACTAAAGGCAAAAAACAAAAAAAAAAAAACCTAAACAGAAATTAACTTAAATGTAAAAACGACTTTCTTAACGTGAACTTAATTCACGTTGTTGTAATTCCAATCTGTGCGTCGCTGGACACGTTGCTACGTGTCGCTCGGCCATGGTTAAAGAGATCTCTTTTAGCTGGAATATCCGGTTGGCATTTTCAGCCAGCAACAAGTAAGAGTGCTCTAGTCGTGCGTGCACGACTCGCAGTTACCCTGTAACACGCTTGCATACTTCCTACAGCTAACATGAGCCATAAAGTTTGGATAATTTATTATGAAATGAACTCTATGTTTACTTCCTCAGCGTTATCAAAATTTCAGAGCTCCAAGGTAACATTTCAATGTGAGCATAAAGCAATATATAAGGTTATACCTCTTAAAATAGTGTGTAAGGGGGGGTTCAATCCCAAAATCGCAAACAAAATGAATATTTTTTTAAGTAATCTTAACAAAGGTTGAAAAAACACAATTAATTCAAAATATAGATCAGTTTTTGTATAATTTGTTGAATATACTGGTAAACACAAGGCTTCAAATCGATATTTATCGATTTCTATCGATTTCTGGAAAAAGAAGAAGACTTATCGATAGTTGGATTGGGCTTTGATCGGCTTTATCCCACAAATGCATCTTTTGAGATAAAAGCTAACCCTTTCTGGCTGTTACGAGCACATGGCAAGCATAGTATACCCCACTCAACGAGCATTTTCAAGGGGTATTTAAAAAATATACGATAACAAATTTGCATAAAAAGCGCCATGAAACGAGTTCAACAAATTTGATTATTGACAGCTCGAAAAAATGGGGAAAAATTGTATTGCACAAAATAACAAAAAGCCGATGCGCAGCCAAAAGCGACAACAGCAACAGAAACAACAACAACAACAACTACAACAGCAACTAGATGAAGAAGAAGAACGTCAACTTTTAGTCAAGGTCAAAAGAGCAGCAACAAAAGTTGCTTATCGACTCGTCTGGTCCAAAAGTCGCGCTTTTACAACAATAAATTTAATAACAACTCGCCAAAGTTGCAGGCGGCGATTGTTGTTGTCTGTTGTTTGTTGCTTGTTGTTGTTGTTTGTTGTTGTCTTTTAAATGGTTTCATTATAAATGCATAAAACAAAATCCACGGCAGCGTCATCGTCGACCATCCACATCGACATTCACTAGACAACATTTATAAACAATATCTTTTAAGCGCAGCAACTTTTTGTTTTGTTTTTGTTTTTTAGCTCGAAATTGAATTGGAGCCACCCGCCTTTTGTTTCTTGTTGTTGTCATTTTTCATATGTAAATTAAGTTGTTGTTGTTGTGTTTTCTTTGAATTTGATTTGTTTTATGTTGCGTTAATTGACCATATAGCCAGCGGGTGGGGCCTGGAGATTGCAGCAACAGACAGTTTAACAAAAAATATTCAATATCATTTCAAGGCGGGGAAATCCGATGAGAAAATTACCGTGAAAATTGCCGAAATAGGGGGTGGAGAAGATAAAAGTTATAGATATATGTATATGAAGAAAATAAAAAGCGAAAGCTATATGTTAGTAAAAGATTATAAGAATAATGTTTAAAACTTCAGTTAAATCATGGCCAAAGATATAAAGAAAATAATCATCATGAAAGAAACTAGAAAACGTTTGAATATCTGAATCTCTCTCTCTCTCTCTCTCTCTCTCTCTCTCTCTCTCTCTCTCTCTCTCTCTCTCTCTCGTCCCATTACGAATATAACATTTTAATTTGTTAGCTTTAGTTGTTAGTTAGTTAGTTAGTTCTAGGGCACAAAATCAAGTACTAACAACTAAAACCAACCAGGAGAGTACACTCGGGAGAGCCCGACTAGGGGATACCCTGAACCAGCTTGCACTGCGAGCACTTGATGACTTATGAACTTGATCTGCATACACTCTTCTAGAAGCGAAAAGTAAAAAGAACTTTCGATATCGATTTATATCAATTCATATCGATTGCATAGAAAATGGGAAACTTATCGATTATCGCTCTTGTCCCTAGCTCTTATATCTTCTAAGATCGACGTGTTCATACATGCGGACAGGCAGACGGACGAACGGACTCCGCTCGACTCGGCTATTAATGCTGATCAAGAATATACATATATACTTTATGGGATGGGTTTTAGATGCTTTATTCTTCGTTAATTCATAGTAACTATAACTTTGGTTTAAGGTAGCTCAGTTTAGATATTTACATTTAGTTCGAGGCTTAGATTATTTTGCTAAGCTTCTATATCTATGTATAGAGTAGTTGTTTCTTCTTCTTCGCCTCTTCAGCAGGGTCCCAAAGGTATTCCCAATTCAAGTTTGCCTCAAATAACATTTGAGCACAAAATGTTAAAAGGCGACATCTCCGCTTTGCACACAGCGCAAATAACCGAACACTTGACTATATCTTATACTTTGCCTTATTTCAATTATTTTAAATGTTCGCTTTTTTTTGTAGATGATGTCATATTTTTTCCCCCATTAAAATAATTAGTCTTATATTGCCTGCAGTTTTTCAGTTTTCAGTGCATATCGAATATTTCGCAATAATATACGTGACTTACGGTAAACGGCAATTAACAACAACTGCTTATGCATAGACAGACCTATTGACAGGAATTTACACCCGACAACTGTATTCCCACTCGCAGCCCCTCGCTCTCCGCCACGCCCTCTTTCCCCGAGTTGGGTGTGCAGCGCTTCCTCGCACCCAGCTGGAATTACACTTCCGCAAAAAAACAACAATGAAATGAAGTTTTCTTTATCTCGCTCTGCGCATACTTGATATGCATTCCACGATTCTGGCTATGAGCAATCGGCCGATAAATTGCTCTTTGGCCAATTAATCAAACTCAGAATCAGCGGCAAGGCGAAACGCCTACAGCTCTAGCGCCCAAGCGTTAATGCTGCTTGTAAAAGCGCTTGCAATTTGTTTGCACACATATTTGCTTGCAGTTTTATACTCTGTTAACATTCGAAGTGCACTTGTAACGGGCATATAACTGACGGGTAACGGTTGATATCGAAATAATGTTAATTTACAGACTGTAAGAGCTGTGGGACATTAAAGCACATTCATTTCTGTTAAAAGTTATCGATTACTTGCCTTCACGTAGACGATAAACATCGATCTATGAATCCCTATTAACACGCCCATTTTCTAAGATTACAAGATTATGCTTACAATTTTGTCGTGTAGACTCGCATACAGTCAGATGTTTTTAAGCTATTGATAGACCGATAAATATCGATGAATATTGAAGAAGTGTAAAAACATGTGGGTGGTTACAGGGTATCTCTTAGTCAGACACTTTTGATAAGAGTCCTGTATTATATTCGGGGTTAACATCTGATTATCCGAGCTTTTTAGAGCTATCCGTCTCCCTTTCCCCTCTTCTCTATCTCTCTCTCTGTTGATATCTCTCTCTCTCCCTCTTGTGCATGTAACCTTGCCATCTCTTGATCTTTTATCCACAGGGTATCTCACTAGTCTAGCCTTCATGCCTATCACAGTTTCTACCCGTTTTCTGCTCAAATTTGTTGTGCGCTTGAATCTAATTAAAACTCAAAATGTTTATTACGCATGAATCAATGTTGTTGTTTGTTGTTGTTGTTGTTGGTATTTTGTATGCGCGTCGCGCATGCGCTCAAATGTTATTAACCTACATTTGCATAAAAATGCTACAACAACAACAACTACAACAACAACAACAACAGCAATAATAATGATTAAAAATTGTTTTTGTTTTGTTTCGCAGTTTCCTGTCTGAATGTTGTTTGTTTTGCTGTTTTCTACAATTTTATTGTAATTATTTCGCATTCGCAAGTTTTCTTTTTTCATGCAAATCGCAAATTGGTTGACAACATTTTTCACACGCTTTTTATGAGCTTCGGATGTAAACATTTAACCTTAATTTGTTATTGTAAATTGTTTATATATATATGTATATATTTTTAGGCTTTTTTAGCAAAATTTTATTTTTATGTAATTACGTAATTTTGGCTTATTCCGAGCTTCATCTTATTTGCATTCTTATGCAGCACCCGGCTCAACATGTGTTAGAAAGAGGCGCTAAACTGTTTTTTATTCTCCGTCTCTTTTACTCTGTTTATGTAAAATGTTAGTTGTCAGCTGCTGCGTCTGCTTGTCTTCTTTTGCTTCTCTTTAGGTGTTAACAAAGTGCAGTCGCTGCACGCGCCAGCAGCAGCAGCAACAACAATGACCATAGAAAACGCAACAAAGCAGCCAAGTAATGGATCTTCCATGTTATTTGTTGTTGCCGAGAGTCCAAAGAGCTTTGACTTTATGTTGAGCAGTGCCCAACGAATGCAACGCTCTCTTTTGCGCTGCCTACTTTTAGGCAGCGCCTTAAATGCGCAATAACTAGAGTTTAATTACAACTTAAAGAGAGAGAGCGCTTGTATACTCTCTCAATCTTTCGCTCTCACTGTTGAAGTACAAGCACATAAATATAAGTTCGTTAAGGCAGTCTTGTGCTGGCTGTCTCGTGCCATGCACACCCCCCGTCGCCAGCTGCACTCTTTCCGCAAGCTTTCTCGCTCTTTCGTTTTTCGCTCTTTAACAACGTTTTTTTTGTGCATTTTCCGTTGCTTCATCGACATTACAGCAGTAAATGAAAAAAAAAAAAACTACACAAAAACTCAACGCACTTTGTTTTTTGTGTTGTCTGCGGCTTTTTGCTTGAATTTGCGTATTATACAAGTGCTTTCATGTGTCTGTGCGTGTGTGTGTGTGTGTGCATTCAACTTGTTACTTGATTTTTTTTTTCTTTTGCCCAGCGCTGTTGTTGTTGATGTAATCGTTGCTTGGAACTTTGGCGCTGCTGCCTTTTGCTCTCTGTTAACATTTAAAATCTACAGTTACAATTGCCTCACAGACACACACATACACACGCACACATGCCCAGTGGGCAGAAGTCTTGATCTGTGCCTCTGTCTTGCCCAAGCAGCCATCGTTGTCTTCAATCGTTGCGCTTGGCGGCTTCTGCTGCTGCCGCTGTCGCTGTTGCTGCTGCTGCTGCTGCTGTTTGTTGTTGTTGCTTGTTACCAACTTCAGTTCTCCGCATGCGCTCTTTGCTTTAAGCTTTGCTCATTGCGTCGCTGCCGCTGCCGCTGCCGCTGCCGCTGCCACCTGCACTGATTGTTATGGTTGTTGTTGCTGCTGCTGCTGCTCTGCTGCTACAATTAAGTTTTACTTTATGTTTATTGCCGCTGCTGACGTTGAAGTCGCTTGTTTTTTTTTTGTTTTATTTTCTCAACGTTTGCCATTCATGCGTTCGTCGTGCGCTCTGCTCTACACTTGCCAGCGTCGTCGCTCACCTTCGGCTGCTGCTGTTGTCGTTGTCGTTGTTGTAGTTGTTGTTGTTGTTGTTGTTGCTGCTGCTGTCGCTAGCTAGCAAAATTTCATTTGCCGTTTTGTCAGTTGGCTTTTAAACATTTACAGAAACAGTTCGCGACGCGCTAAATAAATTTTGAAATACATATAACAAACAAAATAATAAACCATAATTTAATGCATAATTCAATTATATTTACAATAATATTATTAACGAGCTGCTAACGCTTATTATTGTTGTTGTTGCTGTTGTGTAGTGCAAAATACAACAAAAAAAAACTTGCGTCTTGTCATAAATTTTTATTTTCAAAATGGCTGCCGCTGCCATTGCGTGAAAGCCAAAGAGGAAGAAGCAGCAGCTGAAGAAGTAACAGTTAAGCAGAAAACTGAAAGTCAAAGCAACTAAATCGAACAAATATTCATAAAGAATATAGATATATACATATATATAACGTATATTGTGTATATACAGCCTGAGCAGTTGCCAGGAAGCGCTTGGGGGCCAGGCTAAACGTGTAACGGTAAAAGCCAGTCGCAGCAGAGATCGCACAGAGCGTCGTACGCCTAAAGGTCAGGCCAAGTAGCATGGAAATGCCAGCAGAGGCAACAACAACAACAACAACAAGAGAATTGCAAAAAGGAAGCAGCCATGAAACCAGTTTGACAACCACTTTAAACTGTAGTCAAAGCGAATGCAACAGCAACAACAACAACAACAGCAACAACGACGTCAACAAATAACTGAACAGTCGAACAAGTGATTTATGTGAAAGTGAATTGACACAAATATTGAAAACTGACTGCAATTAATTTCAAAATAGAAATAAAAGTGAGATCCACTCGAGTTATCTTTAAGAAGACAAGACAAGAAGATCTTGAGCGTGTCGCACGTTTTCAAGCTGAGATGATGCTTTTATCGGCTCTCAAGCTGGGTAAGCAGCAGATGACGCAAAACTAATCCAAAAATGAACAAACGAAAAAATGCGATTCTTGTATTCCCTGTTGGCATTTTCAGATCTCGCACAACTTGATTAAGTAGTTTATTAAGTACAGTGAAAGCCCGCTAAAGCGAGCGTCTAGAACTGTGGCCTCTTTGGCATGATAACAGAGTTCTTTATGTCAAATGTCGAATAAATGACCTGAAGATGCGAAAACTTATTGGGAAAATATCTGTTTGGATTTTAAAACTTCTTTCTTTTTGAGTATTTTGAAACTTTGTCCATATATTTTGTTATTTTCAAGATTCTTATATGATAAAAAGTAATGAAAACTTTTAAAAGTTTGTTCGAAAAGATTTCGAGCTATCATTTTGCATTTAAGTTCTTTTCGGAATGTATGAATGAGAAGCTTTTAACAAATAAATAACAAAATATATATAAAAAAAATTACGAAAAAGTATTGAGCCCTGCTATTTGAGCTGTTTTCCCTAGTCAATTGTTCGTCAGTCGAGTCTTTACTGTATACGATTCTTGTATTTGCCTTTTGGCAACAATAGTTCAATAGTCAAACAGAGTTTTTCCGCCAAGAACCATCTGTTCGTCTGTCGAGTCTTCACTGTATCCAATTCTTGTATTTGCCTTTTGGCATCAAAAGGCCGCACAACTTGTTTCAATAGTTCAATATATTTGTACAATATTAGCTTGTGTGGGCGTCACAGAGTGAGTCACGCTTGAGCACGACTCGAAGCACAGTTTCACCTGATCGGGCAACCAGTAACAGGTACAACAACAACAACAACGACAACTACAACAATAGAACACGTGTTCGAAAGTCTGGCAACTACTCTTGTAGCTGCTGCCAGTTGCAAGGTCTGCCAGCTGCACTTAAAATTTGCATAACAATTTGCCAAGCAAAAAAAAAAGTGCAAGAAAATGCAAAGAAAATTACACAATTGGCCATAAACACGATTGCGGCGGCAGATAATGACAATTTGTCAGGCTGCTTGTACACGTGCCACGCCCATATTGCGCCCCAAATCATAAGCATATTAAAATATGGTATATGCTTCCGTTCGAGTGGGGCCTATTTATGTGTCTAAGTGTGTATGTGTGTATGCGTGTGTGTGCGGAAAATTGTGGATAGAAAGCTTGAAATAATTGAACTGAAGCTTTTTCCTCATTTACTACGAAGTTTTAATACGCTTGAGAAAATGCTCGAAATATCAAAAAGGGGAATATATATTGGAAACCCCCAAAAAAGCTTTTAGTACTTATTTTCATTCTTTTATTCTACATAAATCAGTTAATTTTCTTCGAAGCGCAGCCAACTTCACGTGCTGGTACAGTTATGTACCTGATATCGATAACGATTCGATTATAGATTGTTTATCGATAACGTTTAGATTACATTCCCTCTCTAATTGAAGCTGTGCACAGTCTGCGACGCAGACAATGAATAAAATGCCGCAGGCGCTTTTCATTTGCATGGAAAATGGCATAACAAAAGCCACACGACGGCGCCGGCAAGTGCGATGGGAAAAGAAAAACTTTCTATTTTGCTTTTTTCCCATTTCTTTTTTAATTTTTACTTGTCTGCCTTTGTTGGCGCCGTGGCGGGAGTTGGGGCTGGAGCTGGAGTTGGGGCTGCCTGCAGGCTCCAGTGTCACGTTTTGCTTGTTATTTAGACAACGTGAGAGAGCCGAAGAAAGAGAGAGGGAGAAAGAGAGAGAGCACGAGAGGGGAAAGAGAGCGAGAGGGAGGGGCAGACAAAGTGTGCAAGGCGGGCGAGTTAACATCGTGAGTTTTCACATGAAAAATGTGGCCCGCATTTGCGATATTGAAAAATTGTTTGATCAATTGAAAAGTTTTGCTTTTGCCACGTTTTTTTTTCGTTTTTGGTTTTGTTTTTCCCAGTGTCTGGGTCCGCAGGGCATTTAAAAATATTAATGTATATTATTATAAATAAATAGCTGTGAACGCAAGCTTGGGAAATCGCTTCACTTTCGCTTCGATTAACCTTCACTTTTTTTTTCGGTTCGGTTTGGCTTGATTCGATTCTCGAGCGAACGCCGCCTGCGCAAGCGGCTTCAAGAGGCGCCTACTCGAGTACTCGCAGCATTGAAGTACTTACAAAAGCGAGTACTCGAATTTTAACGCTGCTTACTCATCGCTACACAACGCATGCTTCTGTGTGTGTGTGCGCGTGTGTGTGTGTGTTTGTGTTTGTGTGTGTGTGCGTGTGTAATTGTTGCATAAGTCGCCCACAGCTCACAAAACTGCCAAAAAAAACAGCTGAAATAGTTTTCTTAATTGGGGTTAGATTTGGTGATCAGTTTTGTGAACTTTTTTGGCATGCCCTATGTCCATTGAAAGAGGGTAAAAGAGAGGGTATACTGAATGTGTATAAAAGGCAGATATATCCTCTATCTATATCTATAACTATAGCTATATCTATATCTTTAACTATAGCTATATCTATATCTTTAACTGTAGCTATAGCTATATCTATATTTATCGCTATATCTACTTATATCTATCTCTATATATACAAATATATATATGTTCTTGACCAGCATTAACAGTCGAGTTGACATCGATCTGATAGAGATTTCTAAAAGCTAGAGGTTTATCTAAGCCCTACCCATTCATTTTGTTTAACTTTTCGTTATCGATAAATATCGGTTCTTGTGCCCAACTTTTGAGCGTAATTTGGAGAGTTTAAAAGCCAGAGATGTTCAAATTGACTTCCTTTTGTTTATACGCAAATAAATTTCATCTTCTTTTCGATAAAATCTACCATATTCCCAAATCGATATATATCGATTTTCAGCCCCTTTTTTCGCATCATAAATCGAATGTTATTGAAGATTGAAAATTTCCAAGTGTGGAGCCAAACGCATGGCAAATGGCAAATTGACGCTGCAAAGCTGCGCACAGGGTATCTGCCAGTCGATACCCTCTGTTCTTTTATTTTGGCACATTTTTTGTTTAGTTGCTTTGATTTGCATATAGTAAAATATTATTGACAGACACTGGAGCTGATCCGCAGATAAAGTCAACTGACGTGTTAGCCACAGTCAGCTCCATCTCCTCCCCCTTCACCTCCGCCTCCCGCTTCGCCCAGCTGCCTGGGTCTTCATCAGCTGTGGGCGTTGGGTCGCCTTGGCATCTCAGCGGTCGTCCATTAACTCTTATTGTCAGTGTCGAATTGCCGTAATTAACCTTGGCAAGAATCGCGCGCACGAGTCAAGTTGAGTCTTTAAGCCGATTTTCGATACTTTGCCCGGGCTAATTACCGCAAACGAGTATTCAGCCAGCATTTTGTGTGCCAGTGTGATTATTATATTTGATAACTTTTTTTTTTTTTGTGTTTGTTTCCTATTGATTTGATTTTTGGATTTTGCCAATTTGCCGGCAATTTGTGTGCCTTGAAAACGAAAGACTTAGGCAACGAACTTGAACCCAAACCAAAACAACTTTTGCTTGCAATTAAAATCGAATGACACTTTGTGTGCTTGATATTAAGTATTAACAATATGTGTTTAATATTTGTGCATTCTTTGACCTTTCTGTAACCGTTTGCCATTTCCGCTTGCTGTGCATCTTTCAGGCAACGGCAGTTCTCCAGCCCAGAATTCGACGCGCAGCATCAGTCCAAACAACTCGACGACCAACAGTCAATTCAGTTTGCAGCACAACAGCTCCGGCAGCCTAGGTGGCTCCGGCATTGTCGGAGTCGGAGTCGGTGGCGGAGTCGGAGTCGGTGTCGGTGTCGGAGTCGGTGGCGTTGGCGGCATTGTTGGCGGTGCAGGCTTGGGTAGCCCAAACGGCGTAGGAGGCGGCGGTGGCAGTTGCACGCCCACATCGCTGCAGCCACAGGTAAGGCCTTTGCTTTTGTTATCTTCAGCTCAACTGATTCGATATCCGTTATCCTTTTTGCAGTCCTCGCTGACAACGTTCAAGCAGTCACCCACTTTACTTAACGGCAACGGCGCTTTGTTAGATGCCAACATGCCCGGCGGAATACCAACGCCCGGCACGCCCAACTCCAAAGCCAAGGTAAGTTTTCCGTTTACCGTTTCAGCTCTATGCCATTATATAAGTTCCTGCATGAAGAAGAAAGTCCTTCAACCCCTTAAAGTATATACATATATATTCATCTGCCACAATCTTTGTGAACTGAGCTATCCCCATGAAACTTGTTTCTGTTAGCCAATAACTATATCAAAGTTGTTCGGTTCGAATCCTTATATCATTAAGCTGCCAAGAAACTCGTTTCTCGTTTAACAACAACTCTTGCCTTTATTTTCGCAGGACAACTCGCACTTTGTCAAGCTCGTGGTGGCTCTGTATCCGTTCAAGGCCATCGAAGGCGGCGACTTATCCCTGGAGAAGGTAAGCTACAACTTAAAATCGCATAGTAAATATTCAAAAACAAATCCGATTTCAGAATGCCGAATACGAGGTCATTGACGATTCACAGGAGCATTGGTGGAAGGTCAAGGATGCACTCGGCAATGTCGGCTACATACCCAGCAATTATGTGAAGCCCAAAGCGTTGTTGGGCCTGGAGCGTTACGAGTAGGGTTTAGTTATAATATTCTGATATAACAAGTATCTGATACTTTCTCTCTCTCTCTCTCTCTCTATGCAGATGGTATGTGGGCGACATGTCGCGACAACGCGCCGAGTCGCTGCTCAAGCAGGGCGACAAGGAGGGCTGCTTTGTGGTGCGCAAGTCATCGACCAAGGGTCTCTATACGCTATCTCTGCATACCAAAGTGTAAGTGGAATGGCTGAAATTAGAATCTAAGATGTGCCGAGTGACCGACTGACCGATTGACTGACTGACCAACTGCTTGACTGACTGATTGATGAACAAACTCTATCTGTCAAGAAACTTAAACATTTCTCAGTAGTTAACTTATGAGATGTAAGTGCAGGCAAGTGATAATTCCACTCGAAATTGTGGAAAATGGGTGGGAAACACTTGTAAAATATATTTTTGTTAATTTTTATTAATGCTGCCTTTTTTGCTTGAGCATTCCATCAGCTTACAGCAAAACTTTTTAAAGATCTTTCGAATGATTTATCCGATAGAAGTTTCACACTTTTCTTTGAATTCACCTGCCTGGGTGGATGTCGACTTACGGATTGTCACAGTTCAGACTCAGGCATATTAATCACCACGAGAATCAATTATAATACTAATCAATTGCATATTTCCTTGATCCACAGTCCCCAGTCGCATGTGAAGCACTACCACATCAAGCAGAACGCCCGCGGCGAGTATTATCTGAGCGAGAAGCACTGCTGCGAGACAATCCCGGATCTGATTAACTATCATCGGCACAATTCGGGCGGATTGGCGTGCCGGCTAAAGTCATCGCCCTGCGATCGTCCGGTGCCACCGACGGCGGGCCTATCGCACGACAAATGGGAAATCCATCCCATGGAGCTGATGCTGATGGAGGAGCTGGGCTCGGGCCAGTTCGGGGTGGTGCGTCGCGGCAAATGGCGCGGCTCAATCGATACGGCCGTCAAGATGATGAAGGAGGGCACCATGTCCGAGGATGATTTCATTGAGGAGGCCAAGGTCATGACCAAGCTGCAGCATCCGAATCTCGTACAGCTATATGGCGTCTGCTCCAAGCATCGTCCCATCTATATTGTTACCGAGTACATGAAGCATGGCTCGCTGCTCAACTATTTGCGCCGGCATGAGAATACGCTCATCGGAAATATGGGCCTCCTGCTGGACATGTGCATACAAGTGAGCAAGGGCATGGCCTATCTGGAGCGACACAATTATATACATCGCGATCTGGCGGCACGCAATTGCCTTGTCGGCTCCGAAAATGTTGTCAAAGTGGCCGATTTTGGACTCGCGCGCTACGTGCTGGACGATCAGTACACCAGCTCCGGCGGCACCAAGTTTCCCATCAAATGGGCACCGCCCGAGGTGCTCAACTACACGCGCTTCTCTTCCAAAAGCGATGTCTGGGCCTATGGTGAGTAGATCTATAAATATCGAACGTCTTATGCTGAAAAATAGCTTTAAAGAGCTTATAGAAATTAATTTTTGACGTATTTCACTCTTTTTGCCAAATCCACCTTTCTAGGTGGAAAATGGTTGTAAATCCACTTGCGTAGGTGGAATATGGGGCTTCGTTTTAGGCGAACTTTAACTTTCGGAGCGTAATGAAAGAAAAATATATAAGAAATTTAGTTAAATACCTTGCCCGAACAAACTTTGAGCCCGCATTTTCCACCTAAGTGGGTGGATTTGCCGAGAAGCGTGAAATACCTCAATAATGAATTTTTACAAAGATTGTTTGGGTTGTACTTGCTTTAAATACATACACACAAGGCCTGATTATGCCAATGTTTATATATACTACTTTTATATTTGTACTAAATATATTTTTCTATTCTTCAGGCGTTCTCATGTGGGAGATCTTCACCTGTGGCAAAATGCCCTATGGTCGTCTAAAGAACACCGAAGTTGTGGAGCGTGTCCAGCGCGGCATTATACTAGAGAAACCAAAGTCGTGTGCCAAGGAGATATACGATGTAAGTAATAATAGAATATATAAGATCTTTATTATAAAGTAAAACAATCGGGAGTGTCTGACTAGCGTATACCCTAGACTCCTTCTGTACTTAATGTATCTAGGATATATAGGATCGCGAAGATCGATGTATCTAGCTCTTATAAACTTCCAGCAATGATTTCTCACAACAGATACTTATCGATATTAGGGAAATTGCAGAAGTTATCGATAGAAAGCAAAAATTAAGTACTTAGCCAACACTTAAAATACTTTTCATTTGCTTTCATAGATAGTAAGAAAGCAAATCAGCTCTTTTTAAGCTTTCTTGAAGCTACAACTTTCTGTAATAAAAATAATAGTTTATCTAACGTTTTCCCTTTCTGTGTTGCAGGTCATGAAAAAGTGCTGGTCGCATGGGCCCGAGGAGCGTCCCTCGTTCCGCGTGCTCAAAGAGCAGCTGGCGCTTGTGGCCCAAACGCTGACCGACTAAGCGGATCGGATCGGATCGGATGGGATGGCAATGGATCGACTGGTCTGGGATCACGCACTGATTAGCAAACCAACATAAATATATAAAACTAAATATTAACTATATAAAGAGCTAAACTTAATGATATCTGATATGATATGATATGATGCGATGAAGGCATTAACTTAAGTAACAAAGCAAAGCAAATTATGTTTGGATCGTACATAGTTTCTCAAATATGTACGAACGGAAAAGTTGTAGTTGCAGCTACTAAAGATTAATCACAATTATATTTATAATACACTTTATATATATATATATGAGCTACAAACGATATCATTATGTTTATATATAAATCGAATTAGATGTGTGTGTGTATATGTATGTGCACGGTTATAGAGCGCGTTTAACTGGCAGAAAGAAAAGGAAAAACATTAACTATATATATGGATTATAGTTAACTGTAGCTAATAGTCAAATTTTTGATACATTTCATAACAAATATACGATATACAAACAAAATATGTACATATATATGTATATGTATGTATGCAGACAAACCATATACGATACTACGCAAATACATATACATATATATATATATTTATATAGATAACTGTGCTTTTTATTAAGTAAGTTTATAAAGTAACAAATAACAACAAAAACATAATGAAAAACTGAATCTAAGAAAACTGATTAAGCGTAAAATTAATATTTAAGCAAAAAACGGAAATAACAAAAAAAAAAACAGAAAAAAAAGCGGCAAATTTGTTAGTCTAGAATTTTACGTGCTTAGCCTAAGTTTTGTGATTTATTGTTTAAACATTATGCAGCGCAGTTTGATTTTCTTAATTTTAACTAAACTCAACAATTTATGATTATAATTAATTATTATTTTGCCCGTGCATGCAAATTTTAAATGGATTCATAATTTCTTTTAAATGTATCACACAATATGCATATGCTACACACATATACATATACGTATATATAAACACACATACATACATATATTTTATCTATTTTTATGAAAAGTTTTACTTAATTAATTTTTAAAGAACGCTCGCCTAAGCCACAAACAAACGAAAACAGAAAATACAAATAAAATGTATTCTCAGAAAAATATTTTTAATTTTAACTTTATTTTATTATTGTTTTTTTGTTAATTATTTCACCTGCAGCACACGGCCATAGCAGAAATAGCCATACCTTTAATGGGCCAGACTGTACGCACTTGACTTCGGTTTCAGCGCCAAAATGCATTTGCGAGCCAAACAACCCGATTCCGTAAGCGTAAACCAGAGAACCAAACCGAATGCAACAATGAAAACAAGACTTGAATATAAATACATATATATTTATTGAAATCGAAGCACAGCAATTGAACACCAAAGAAATCAAACGCAAACGCAAACACAACCACAAATCAAATTAACAAACAAAACAAAAAACTTAATTTTATATAAAGATAAACAAATTGAGTACATTTTATAGAAATTTTGATACAGTTTTGATAGAAGCGCCGCTTGGTCTGCGACTTGCGTTTATATGTCTAGCTTGTAAGTTTCTTAGCTACCGACTTGATATGTATATGAATATATATATATATATATATATATAGATATCTATATAGATAAATAGCGTTAACATGCATGCTAGCTATATATACCTACACATACAGTTATATATATACATATGTTTGACGTCCACGAGATTTCTTGTTAATTTGCTGGATTCTTATCTCATAAAAACTATATAGATCTTAACTATGTCCTCTGGTCTATACAAAAACACATACGCGATAAAATACAATATTCCCATAGAACAAGCCCATATTATTGATTGCGCCTATGCATATAGAACTATAGATATACATACATATATGATATATATATAACGACTTACGTAAAACCACATTTATTGCTATGAAAACCGAAAGCCCAATACAACAACAACAACAACAACAACAAAAGATCATCAACGTGATATTGCTACTTAATAAAAGATATAAATAAATGGTCCTAAACAAGCGCATAAATATTTTATTGGAGGTGCCTGAAATTGGCCTTAATCATTCGCCAAGTCTTATTGCTTTAACTGTTAAGCTTTATGCATCTAAAAATCTTACTTTTCAACTCATAAGTTTTAACATTTTATCAATATCCAATCGAATCATTGAATTTTTCGAAATATTATTTCATTCCTGGTCAAATCTCTAGTGGAGCTGTCATATAAATAAAATAGACATGGGATAATATTTGTTTCGATCATTTCCCCCAAAAAGTATGCATAGCTATTGTGCAACATGTTAAATTTTCCCTAGCTTACTTAACAGAACTCTGTTAATGTCGAGCTCAAAAAGTTATGTTAAATCAGTATATGGTAAAAGAATTTTAAACATTTTTTTGAAGAATTAGTAAAGTTTGCATACTTATTATGTAAAGAAACATGTTAAATTTAGTCTAGCCTATTTAACATAACTATGTAATGTTACACTCGAACTGGAAAAGTTTGGTGAGATCAATGCTAGAAAATGGGATACGAATTTATAAATATTTGTTAGAAGAGTTAGACTTAGAAATATGCATACATATAAGCATCAGCTTGGAGCATTTTAAGTATATTTTATTTAGGCGTATTTAGTCAATGCTCATTGCATTGAAAAATTCTATATCTTAGACTGTGAAAACTGATCTTATATGGCTTTGGGTTGGCAAAAAGTTTTTCACGCTCCATTTGGCGCATGTGTGGGTGAAGGTCTGTCTGTCTGACTGTCTGTGTGCGACCGCAGCACTGAGAATCATTATTTTGATTATATAACAACAAGAGGCGGCATTGTCAAATCGCCATAAACGGCCAGTTCGATGAGTAAAACCTAAACGAATTATATCTATTCAATGAGCCATTAAGTTATCCACAATTGCGCTGGAAATGTGGGCGAATATTGACTCAGAATACACCGCGTTCAATCTCGATTGAAAGCCAGAGCAGCTGGAAATTCGCCGCGAAGGTCAAAACCATTTCAAAACCGTTAAGAAGTATACAAAGTTCATTAACAGTCGTTCGCTTTGCTAGACGCTGTTAACGCCAACGCAGAGTTGGCAAGGCGACTGTTAAGTGTTTATGATGTGGCTGCTGTTAGAGACAGCTGTAACAGCTGCTGTTTCTTGTTGTTATCTGTTAGCAACTAGAGGCAGAAGACAAACATTTTTTCGTTCAAAATGCAATATACATACGAATAGCAGACATATGACCAATTGGCTTAAATGTAGCTGTTTTTGCTGTGGATATTGTCGTTGTAAGAGCTGCTGTTGTTGTTGAGGTTAGGTATCTTTTTTGTTATCATTCGCAATTATTTTAAATAAACGGCAACAGTTGGGCATTGTTCTGTTCCGGCTAACTGTTATTACAACATCAGGCAACAGACTGCAACATTAACATTAAATGTTACTGTTATTGACTGCTAATGAAGCTGCTGTTATTGGTGTAGCTGCTGTTACTGGTGCTGCTGTTATTGCTGCTGCTGTTGCAGCTATCTTGGAATGTTAAATTACTCTGCTATGTTATTCTATTACAGCAGCTGTTAGCGAAACATTCGAAAAGGCAACAGACGGCAACTTTGGCGCTCAGTTTGTGTTCAGCAGCGCTCGAGTACGTTACGAAGTCGAAATATATAAAACCGAAAACCAAATCAGATATTTCAACTGAAGCAAAAAAAAAAAAAACAAAACAGTAGCAACAAATTGTTGAATCGTATATTATTTTGGCAATTTTCTAGCAATTTACCGAACGCGACAGCTGTCACTTAAACTCAATTAACGATCAGCGAACAACGAAAACAAATTCCCTCTTTACCCCACGGCCCCCTAAGCCACTCCCCCACAATCGTAACGCTCGCGTTGTGTTGTTGTGCTTTTTGCCAACGTCTACGCAGATGTTTTGAAAGTCCTGCCACACAGGCTGTAAATCGAGCAAGAACTGTTTGCCTTTGAAACGGCTAGCCCGGTGCTAACTGAAAGTTTTTTATTGTGCAAATCAAAGTTGAAAAAGTCGAAAGTTGAAAAGGGCGACAACAGAGGCACAGACACAAGCGTTTGTGGTAAGTAAACAAGGAACAACAACAAAAAAGGGCAACAGCTATTCAGCTAACCCAACTGTGACTGTGACTGCAACTGTGACTGTGACTACAACTGTGACTGTGACTGTGACTGCTGGCATTGCGTGGCGCGTCGTTTATCCTGACCTAAAAGTTCATTGACTGACTAACAGTTGGGGCAGGAGTTGCACGGGTCGATTGTCTGTCTGTATTGGCATTTTGTGGCAGCTCCATGAATCGGAGCGCACCCCACCTTGCCCCCGCCACCGCTCCCGCAACAGGAACAGCTGTTCGCGGCGCACAAAACAACATTGTTTTGTCAATTGTTTTACATTGATGTCGCACTCGCGCCGGTGCCACAAGTGGCAACGGGGAAATCTTTCCACAAGTGCCGAGGTTTTCAGGCCCAAATGACATCAGCTCCATCGAGCGCAAACCGGTCGACTTTGCGTCTATTTCGAACTCTTTTTTCTGAGAGCCACTGATTATGAGCTCAACAACAATAACAACAACAACAACAACAGAAACAGCTACCAAAATTAAATTACCAAAGTAAAAGAGAAGTAGAAAAAGCTAGAGGCAAAACCAACAGCAACAAAAAAAGCAGTAAAATCGAGCGGGTTCGCCCAGCAGATACCCTGTAGGCAGCTGTGCACAATTATATCTTTGCTTAACAATATAAGCCAGGTAATTTATGAGCCTAAAGTTGACAGTCGAATGCTTGGATATCCCAATTATCAAGGCTTTAGCTGATATTTTCGGTGAATGGGCTGAGGTATAGAAAAAGCTAAAAATTCAAACACGTGTGGAAACTAAGTAAGAATCTACCTTTAAAGTTTGCTGACTTTAGGTCTTATAATCTGTGAGATATGCTTAATATGGTTAGAAAGGCAATCGATATTTGTCCATTGTAAGGAAGATCGAGAAACTTATCGATAAAATGAAATGCTTTTGATGTATGTAAATCTTTATAGAAAATTTCGTGTATTTTGCTCATACAATAGTCGAGATATGCCTAAAACATGATCGATAATTATCGATTTTGGATCAAATGCGAGAGGTTGTGTAGCTTGATCGATTTGTTAGCCAATTCTTTTCAATATAATAAAGACTTTATGGAATCAGACTTCCCTTCATCAGCCCGTTACATGCACAACTGCAATATACCCCATTTCGCTCGCCTCCAATAGTTACAGGGTATGCAAAAGAAAAAAGAGAAAAAACACAGATTATGAATTTTGAGATTTGTAAATGCATAAAATAAATATTTATAAGCTGATATAACTGGCAAAAGCCATGCAAATATTAGTCAGAGCTGCGACTGCGAGCCGTTCCCAGGCCCATTCGGCGCGTACCTTGGCAATAAATTGCACAGAACGGAAATGGTCTAAAACACTTACAATATAGCCATATAGCTAAGCGATCGGTTTTGTGGATCTTGGCTGGAATTCAAGTAATTGAGTGACTCAGGAACGGCTTTCCAGCTTTCACTTGGCAAACGCTTTGCTTAAGCCTGAAGAAACGAAAAACACGTTTAGAAAATCTAATTAGATTTTGAGAACAAAACTAGTTCACAGACACAAACACACAAACACACACACAAACACAGACATCGCTGACGTCAGTTTGTTATTGTGTTTTATCACTTTGTGCTTTTTGCCCGCTTTTGGCCCAAACACTTTTGGCAGTCAACTTTATTTGGGTTCTTGTTGTTGTAACTCACAGCAGAGGGTATCTTAATTCTGTCACGAGTTGTGTAACGCAGCGAGCAGACTGTTGGAGCTGTTCCTGCGTGCGTCTAGCCCAACCCAACCTGGGTGAATGCAGTTGCCCGCGATGCGATCTCCGCGAAACTTGTTTCTTTTTGTTGCTGGCAGCAGATATATCGACATTGACCAGATCGGAGCACTATATCTAAGGGCTCGCAAAACAGGAAAAGGCAGAAACTTAAGAACAACTTTAAAGACAACTTTCAAGACAGCTTAACGAAACTTCGAGCTTATAAGCTTAACTTTACTTTTTTATATAAAAACGAAATTTGTTCTTACATCTCTTCATTATATCATAAAGCTTCTCTAGGATGAATCTGTCTACTTGACGACCCTCTATATCTTACCTTATCCAAGCTCAGTCTTGACGACCTCCTTTACACTCTTAACATATCTGCCTACTCCTCTCGACATCGAAGTACTATATCATATGTACAAGAACATGTCCATGCAGTCATATGTTGAGAACAGAAGGGTATTTGATATTCGTCATGCCGCAGCTACACAAATACCTGTTATTTCTTGTTGATACATCTATTTGCCGGTGTTGTCTTTTGGTTTGGCTCGCGGCGTGTTTTGCTGTTAATTAAACATGTTGATTGTTGCGATTGCCCCGTTTGTTGTTGTACGAGAGAGAGGGAGAGAGAGGGAGAGCGAGAGAGGAAGAGGGAGAGGGAGAGGGATAGAGCTACAAAACGCTTCAGTTTGGCAGTTACGTGTGTGGGCGCCGTCTGGAGACCCATTTAGAGTATGTCTACAGCCCGGCCAGGTTTTTGGACAACTCAATGTGGGCTAAAGGAAATGGCCAAGACACAGTCGTCAGCCGTATTTCGTTCGTCTAGCCGTATTTGGGCGTAAAAGTTGCCTCTAAATGCTGGAAAATGAGCTCATTTTATTTTATTCTCATAATACATATACTCATAAAATTTGTGAGCGTAAAATGTGACTTTTTTTTCTTTTTTAATAATAAAATACAACAAAGGTTATTGCTTATTATAATAATCAGCTGCCAGAGGCTAAATACATCGCCTGCGAGTCAAATTCCATCAAACTGAAAATCTCAGTAAAATTTGCAACAAATTTATTGCTTGTCAGCTTTTAGCTTAAATTAATTGCCAGAAGTTTCGCTTACTCAATTAGCCATATAAAAGCATTTCGGCAATTAGAGTTTTTTGTGTCGAAAACAGTTTTGTTTTTCCTCGGGGAACATTTGGTTCCCTCGAATAACTATTGATCCCATGCAAAGCATGTAAAAAGAATCGCTTTTTTGTCTTTTGCGATCTCAAACATTTTCAACGAGGCATTTAAAAATACCGTAAATCGGTTAAGTAAATTCGCATCTGAACAAGTTATATTGTCTTGAAATGAAATCGATATTACGTATATGTATATACAATCTATTGATGGGCATACCAGGCTTTCAGATCTACAATCGAACTCATTTCAATGAACCTTCACGAATTGAACCTTTTCGAATTGAATATTTTGGACTACAAATCCCAATCGCTAACAAGCCTTCAAATGTATAATCGATGGACTCGTAAGTAACTAGTTTGGCAACAACAAAATCACATCTTAAACTGATACAGTTTGAGAATCATTGCCTGTTGTACACGTTACAGTTATAGAGCCACGAATGCCATTAAGCAAGGCTCTCTAGCAGCTATTTCCAGCTATTACAAGCGACTTGTTATTAAATAATACCTCGAAGAATCCGTTTCCACTCTGTTCTATCAGATCTCTGTTAACAATAGCCGGAACGCATATCAGGTTTCAGCTAGATCTCAGTCCGAAGCCGCTTTTGCGCTTCAGTTTTAGACAAAGGGCGCACTTGTTCACAATGGGCCAAACTAAGCTAAGCTGAATCTAGATTAAGCGATTGTCGCTCTAGCCTAAGCTAAGCCAACGTTAAAGATATCTTAAGTCAAATTTCACAATTCCAAGACTTCTAGAAGCTATAGTTAAAATCTAAAGTGTTTTGATGCAGATTTAACTAACATAATCTAATTAATTATTAAATATACTAAATATGTGTGCAAGTGTATTCAATCTTCGTCTTGCCAAGGCTAATACTTCTCTCTTTTCATGCATTAGTTGACATCATAAATTGATGCTGACGTGTGCCTGGCTTGTTGTTATAGAGTGTGTATCTGTGTGAGAGTGTGTGTGTGTGTGTGTGTGTGTGTGTGAGTGCGCAAAAAAAGTGCGAGTTCAAAGTTGGCATCATCTATCAAGATCTTCGTAACATTAGCATAGAGTCATGCAACGAAAATAGCCGCCTGACAGGTTTCTGCGAGGGTAACTCACGCAGGTAGAGGGAAAGCTGGGGAAGGGGGGCGTGCTAAATGTGGGCGTGCACTCAATTGAAATCAATTTGAATAAGCTCAATTGACAATCGAACCGGTTGTTTGGTGACCTGAGCACCTCCTGGCACTGATTAACTATCAGCAGCGGCATCTACAACTAAAGTGTAGCCCGTCACCTGTTTCCAAGTGTTTTCTGATTTTACTGCAATTGCTACACTGTAAGAAATGTTGGTTACGTATTGCGAACCATTTTGTTAGCTTGTTGCACACGAAAGAATAAAATAATTGACTTGCTTTGCAAAAGGCCTAATCTAAATAAGAATTCGAACCAGCGCCTTTACTTCTGCCTTAGTACTTAACCTCTCCAACTGCTGATAATGAAACTTCATTTAAGAACTAAGTAAGAGATTTTGGATTTAACTAAGACAATATAATAATATTATCTTGAAACTTAACCTTTTGAGTTAAATCGAATTCATTTTGCAAAAGGGGTTCTATTTGAAGGAACATTTCTTACCGTGTAACCATGTTTCGGGCTCATGCATTGCATGTACACTTGATTAACTTGATAAATGCGACTAATTTGGCGCGTTTTAACACGATTTTAAGCCACAAATTAAGATTAATAAGTTGGCGGCAGGCAACATTGAGACATGGCCACGCAAATGTCTGCCGGCAGCCAGACCTGAGCTGATTCATCTCGAACTCGACACTCGACACTCAAACAAGAGCCATGTGTGCTGTAGGCAGCTTTGATTGATCTATGTATACCCCTCCCCCCTGACCCCTGGCCATTCCCCCCTCGGGAAGTGCAATTGCGCGTGTGGGTGCCGGACTCGTCGATGATGTAAGATTCGGTTCTAGAAGCGCATTTGGCTACCAGAACACTGAAAACACAAAGCCAAGCCGAAAATGAACATGTTTCAATTGCGTGCGAGGTCGCAGGCCGCAAACACGCCCACTTTTTAGCCTCAATTTGAACAGCTTTGCTTTATTGTATCAAAAAGCCCCCCGTCTGCCCGTCTCTCTCTCTGTCACTAAGAGTGCCGGTCGTTGTTGTGCCACGCCCACACAGAAATTGGCTCAACTATATTTACATAACATAAGGCCGAGAGCTGTTGATTTCACGGTCAAAGAAGTTGCACGCTTTGGCTGCCACAGCCAGGCATGTTCTTCTTTGGCTAGGAGCTAGAGATGTGCGCGTGAGGGCACAACACGAACACGAATCGAGAAATTCTCACACGAGTTTTTCAGCTAACACTCACGACACATCGATTTTATGTACCTGAAAAGCTAGATACTCTGCATTGATAATCGATAACGATAAATATCGATTTCTAGTCAGATCGATTGATTGGAGTTAAGGCAAGCGGAGACGGGTTTGCATTATTGCAATTATTGATTCAACACGGACACACAAAACACCCCACGAAAGGGGATACTTGGACATAGTTGTTGATTCGTGTTGAATCGTGTTAACCCTTCCAAAATCGTTTCGATTCGATTCGTGCTCAGCTCGTGCTTATCCAGCTGCATTGCCCAACACTGGCACGTACAAATTGAAATTTATTTTCGCACGGCACGCGCTAAACTCGAATTTGGACAAGCCATTTTCTTGGCATGCAATTGTCGCTCCATAAGTCATTAAAAGTAATCGTTTTGTTGGCCCAACATGCGCCAAATGGGCAACATTAGCACTTAGCATACTTTTTGGGGGCGCAACCTTGTTGCCAGACTGGCCAGACCCGGGGTGAGGGTAGGGTCTAGGGTCTGACGTTCAATCGCTTCGGCTAATCGCCAGGAAAGGCAATTGGGGTCGTCATCGCCAAGTATCGATTACACTGCGACGACGTCGCAACCTGTTACCAGACCAGGCCAGGCCAGAGCAGACCAAAACCAGACCAGGCGTTCGCGCCTGTGGATAGGCAACACTTTTGGGCGCTGTATGAAAAGAAGAAGGTCACGTGCTCAGAGCCTACCACAAACCTATACTTTTTGTCCATTTTGTGTCTTTTTTATATATTTTCTTTACGTGAGCAAACAAATCGGCAGGCGAACCAACCCAATTCTCGGAGAGTTCTGTCCCAGAAAATTCGAAACAAACAAATCGCTCACGCTGCAAGTTACAAAGTTGGTGCCCCTTTTTACGTATACCCTATACTTATTGAATATGGGTGAAATGGCTTGTGTTGACCTGAAACGCCCCTTCTACCCCATAATCAATCCTTTAGCTGAGCCAAAATACATTTTTGGCTGTTTCTCAGTTTGAAGCAGCCTTCGAAATTTCTTTGCTGAAACATATGCATAGCAGGGATGTCCTTGTTATCGATAACTTGTTCGATAAATATCGTTCTCAACTGCATGCCCTGTCTATTTTCGATAACTTTTCCGATAAATATCGATTTGAACTTCATTTCTTATTGCATATTTCGGCTATTATAAAAGCGAGAGACACCCCCCAACTGAATATAGGGTATTTACATGTCGAGCACTCGCAGCTGAAGTAGTCTAGTTTGACTTTATGGATTTTACGTCATGAATTTGATGTTAATTTAGGCATTTGGCTTATTGGGTTACTAGACATTTTAGCCAAATGCCCCCAACTTTCAATAGAACTCCAAACGAAACAATACAAAAGTCAAATTTGTGTTTTTTATTTCCTTGTCGTAAATTCCCCAATCCGTGATACATAATTAACGTCCAAAGAGACATCCGAAGAACTGCAGCAAAATGTTGAAAAATGTGTGAAAGCAGTTTGGAATTTCCAGTTGCATATTAATCCGGAACTTTCGCATTTTTGCAGGTTGCCTTTAAGGGAAAATTCAGGTACAAGAAGAAAAAGATAACGGGCCCCTGTGCACCGGTACGCATAATACGCACACTCAACATGGCCGGCAGCATCGAGCAGCGCCCCTGGACGCCCACAGTGCGCACGGGTCGCATTGCGGCCGAGACGTCCAATCCGGGTCCGGCGATTGTCCAGCTACCCACGTTAATAGGTAGGTTTCAAGGGGCTGGAAGCTATGCTATTGATTGATGAGATTCTCTCCTTTTGCAGGCAGCAAGGTGCCGGACTCGAAGAAGAAGGGCGCACCCTCGTATTCGTTTGGCCACAAACTGAACAACAGGGATGAGACGACGGGCCCGGGACCGGCGCAGTACAATGTGGCCGGGATGCGACCGAAGGGCAAGGATCATCCGCGCGCCGCCACACTCCAAAGTCGTCCCAAGGAGTTGTCCAGCTTCGTGAATCCCGGACCCGGCGAATACGACGTATTGCCGGCCTCCAAGGCTATCATCGATGCCACGCCCAAATACACGTTCGGCAGGAAGCCGGCCAGCGCCAAGTACCAGCTGATACCAGGTAAGTCGAGGCGGTCCATTCTCGAGCCGCGATCACAGAGTTTTGTGCTTGGTTGTTTTGGTGTTCCTGTTGGTTGTTTGAATGGTTGTTGGTCGTTGGTCGCGGTTTGCATGCGCATCATTAACGCTAATGGATTACGGAGAGGCAACATCATCATCATCCAGCATCAGCAAGACATCAGCCATATCAGGCGAAGACGAGACGCATCCATCATCCATTGTGTATATATATATATATAAGAAATCATTTTGAATAATTATGTTCCATGTGAAAGAATCATCCAGGCAGCGCGTAAGTAAACGCTGCATTCAAATTTGAGAGCACCCTCTCTCTCTTGCTCTCTCTTTCTCTATCTCGCTCGTATGTATTGCCGCTCTCCCTCTCTCTTTATCTCTCTGTAGTTACTTGGCTGTAGCTGCTTGCTTCTAGTTAGTATAGTTGTCTCTCTCTTTCTTTATCTCTCTTTGTACAGTACTGTTTCTCTCTCTTTCTCTCCTCTCTTTTGTAGCTTAGTTATACACAGGGTTGCCACATGTGCTACAAATGTACCGAAATTGGTTCTTTCTTTTTAAATGTAATTTATTTGAGCTTATTTATATTTAAACTATAACAAAATGATACCTCAATAAAAAAAGGTACATTTTACTTATGCTTGTGGTACAAAGTAATTTGGCAGGGTGGCAACCTTGTTTTTGTTGAGCGCGCTCTCTTTTCTTGTTTGTCTTACGCTCTCGCGCTCTCTTTTGTATCATAGCTCTTCGACACGTAGCTCTCTTGTATGTTTTGTTGTATTTTTTTTTCGTATTTGTTACTCTTTTGTGTTTTTTCTCGATAACTTTGATCTTGATTTTAATGGAACGTTTTTCTTCTTCAATAAAACCGACCCACAACACTGACTGCCGACAATTTAGGTCCCAACCATTATCAAGTGGTGCCGCTTGATGTCATCAAGCCGCGTGCGCCTCGTTATTCCTTTCGCATTAAGGTTAACGTTTATCTAGTTAACAATCCAGGTAACACAACTAACTGGCCAACAGCTTGCAGTTAATCCAGTTAATTCTCTATTGCATGTGCTCGCTGTCACTTCAGATTCTCTGGTTTGGGGTTTTCCCTCTAGTCTGTTAGGCACTTAACAACACTTTTTCGTAACTCGTAACCCGTAACTCGTAACTTCTAACCTCATTAAGTTTTTTTTGCAGTATAACCGAACACTAGTTGCATTTCTCCGCATTCTCGTATTGTGTAGTCTAAACCAAAAATAAAAACGTTGCCCGTACCAAATATTTTGTTTTATTAACACTAACAGCGCCAAATAGCTATTGTCCTGAAAAGTACACGCAATCAAGAAAGAATTCGCCACGTTTCACATTTGGTAGACGAACTAAAATCCAACACGATCAGCATACACCAGGTAATATGTTGTTTACCTCCTCCCTCCCCAGCAGCAGCAATCAGGCACTCGTAGTATTTTAGTTAGAAAACGGATTAGAATTTAAAAATTTCGAAATGCACCGTCTCGGTTCTGGTAGTAATCTGTTCAAATATATTCCACAGCTCCTGGCGCCTATTCTCCCGAGAAAGTCAACCCCAGCAAGACGCCGGAGTTTAGTTTTGGCATCAAACATCATGAGCTGCGGCCTGACTATACGCCAGGTTTGTCAACAAAACTTAAGGCTGATTTCTTAATGTACGCTCGCGCCATGCTTGTTTATCCTGCTGACAAACTGCCTGGTAAACAGCATTGTACGCTTAACATGCTAAAGAGGAAAAGAAACTGGAATACTTGCACCTATATTACTTTTTCCAATAAAATATAATTGAAATGAAATACGCAGTCCCAAAGCATGAAGGCGATCGAGTCGTACATTGAGTATGGATATAGAAATAGTTACAAGTTAAGTTACAAGTTGGCACCTTTTTGCAGCACCTGGCTCGTACAAGCCCGAGCAAGTAGTTCTAGAGCACACGCCCGCCTATACTTTTGGCCTAAAGACGAAGCACGCACAGCACAATGACTCGCCAGGTGGGCTCCACATTTAGCTAGCCGGCTGCTTAGCCTGATGACGATGTTTTTGTTCTCACCCCTTTTTAGCACCTGGCACATACAGTCCCGAAAAGTCCAAATTGCACACGACACCCGCTTTTAGCATTGCCGGCAAGTCCAATCACGATGTTGTTGATGCCACGCCAGGTGAGTCGCCTCCATCAGGTCCCATTCGATCATGTTCCACGCTCTCGGACTAATGCAATGTTCCCCGTTTCGTTACAGCGCCCGGCGCATACGAGCCAGAGAAATGCATTTTGAACAAAACACCCGCCTTCACCTTTGGGCATCGAGCGCAGGCGACCAAGTCAGAAGATACACCAGCACCGGGCACCTATCAGCCGGAGAAGATGCGCTTGGATCATGGGCCTTCCTACACGCTATCCGGCCGACATGAACTGAAATCCGTAAGCCTGACGCCGGCGCCCGGCTCGTATGCCCCGGAAAAATATCGCAGCGATCACACGCCAGCGTTTAGCTTCGCTGGTAAGCATGAGCATCGCATTGATAGCTCCACCCCGGCACCAGGCGACTACAGTCCTGAAAAAGTACGGCACGATCACAATCCTGCTTACTCATTTGCCGGACGCCACGACATTCTCAAGACGAGCGACACTCCCGCACCAAGCGCCTATGAGACCGAAAAGGTGCGATTCGACCACAATCCCGCCTTCTCCTTTGCCGGCCGCCATGATCTTCAGAAGCCAAGCGATACCCCAGCTCCCGGAGCATACTCTCCAGAGAAAGTTCGCCAAGATCATAATCCCGCATTCTCCATGGCCGGAAAGCACGAGGTGAAGATCACAAATGGCACGCCAGCTCCTGGGGATTACTCTCCTGAGAAGACCCGACTCGATCATACTCCTGCCTATTCCTTTGGTGGCAAGAATGATCCCAAGGTAGAAAACCATACACCTGCTCCCGGTGACTATCACCCTGAGAAGGTCAGACTAGACCACAATCCCGCCTTCTCCTTTGCCGGCCGCCATGATCTTCAGAAGCCAAGCGATACCCCAGCTCCCGGAGCATACTCTCCTGAGAAAGTTCGCCAAGATCACAATCCCTCATTCACTATGGCTGGCAAGCATGAGGTGAAGATCACAAATGGCACGCCAGCTCCTGGGGATTACTCTCCTGAGAAGACCCGACTCGATCATACTCCTGCTTATACCTTTGGTGGCAAGAATGATCCCAAGGTGGAAAGCCATACACCTGCTCCCGGCGACTATCACCCTGAGAAGGTCAGACTAGACCACAATCCCGCCTTCTCCTTTGCCGGCCGCCATGATCTTCAGAAACCAAGCGATACCCCAGCTCCTGGAGCTTACTCCCCTGAAAAAGTCCGACAGGATCATAATCCAGCATTCACTATGGCTGGAAAGCACAACCAGAAGGTCTCCAATGATACACCAGCCCCTGGAGATTACTCTCCTGAGAAGACCCGACTCGATCATACTCCTGCCTATACCTTTGGTGGCAAGAATGATCCTAAGGTAGAGAGCCATACGCCCGCTCCCGGGGATTATCACCCTGAGAAAGTCAGGCAAGATCACAATCCCGCCTTTTCCTTTGCTGGTCGTCACGATCTTCAAAAGCCAAGCGATACCCCAGCTCCTGGAGCTTATTCCCCAGAGAATGTTCGCCAAGATCACAATCCCGCGTTCTCCATGGCCGGAAAGCACGAGGTGAAGATCACGAATGGAACCCCAGCCCCTGGAGACTATTGTCCCGAAAAGGTTCGTATGGATCATACACCTTCCTATACTTTCGGGGGAAAGCATAACCCTAAAATAGAGAGCCATACGCCTGCACCCGGGGACTACCACCCAGAGAAAGTCAGACAAGACCACAATCCCGCCTATTCATTCGCTGGCCGCCATGACCTTCAGAAGCCCAGCGACACTCCTGCTCCAGGCGCATATGCCCCTGAAAAGGTGCGACAAGATCACAATCCCGCATTCTCAATGGGTGGAAAACACAATCCTAAGATTTCAAATGATACTCCAGCCCCCGGAGATTATTGTCCTGAGAAGGTTCGCTTGGATCACACACCTGCTTACACTTTTGGTGGAAGAAATGATCCCAAAGTAGAGAATCATACACCTGCTCCAGGAGATTACCATCCAGAGAAGGTACGACAGGATCACAATCCCGCTTTCTCCTTTGCTGGTCGTCACGATCTGCAGAAGCCAAGCGATACCCCTGCTCCTGGAGCTTACTCCCCTGAAAAAGTTCGACATGATCACAATCCCGCATTCTCTATGGCTGGAAAGCACGATCCAAAAATTGTAAATGGTACGCCAGCTCCTGGTGATTACTCTCCCGAGAAGACCCGATTGGATCACACACCCTCCTTTTCCTTTGCTGGTCGTCACGATCTGCAGAAGCCAAGCGATACCCCTGCTCCTGGAGCGTATTCCCCTGAAAAAGTCCGTCAGGATCATAATCCCGCATTCACTATGGCAGGCAAGCACGAGGTGAAGATCACAAATGGAACGCCAGCTCCTGGGGATTACTCTCCCGAGAAGACCCGACTCGATCATACTCCTGCTTATACCTTTGGTGGCAAGAATGATCCCAAGGTGGAAAACCATTCACCTGCTCCCGGTGACTATCACCCTGAAAAGGTCAGACTAGACCATAATCCCGCCTTTTCCTTTGCTGGTCGTCACGATCTTCAGAAGCCAAGCGATACCCCTGCTCCCGGAGCTTACTCCCCTGAAAAAGTCCGACAGGATCACAATCCCGCATTCACTATGGCTGGCAAGCATGATGTTAAGATCACAAATGACACACCGGCGCCTGGGGACTACTCCCCTGAGAAGTCGCGATTGGATCACATACCCGCTTACACTTTTGGGGGAAGGAATGATCCTAAGGTGGAGCATCATACGCCCGCTCCTGGTGATTATCACCCTGAGAAGGTCAGACTAGATCACGTTCCCGCCTTTTCCTTTGCCGGGCGTCACGATCTTCATAAGCCAAGCGATACTCCAGCTCCTGGAGCGTATTCCCCAGAGAAAGTCCGCCAAGATCACAACCCCGCATTTTCTATGGCTGGCAAGCATGAGCTAAAGATCACAAATGGCACGCCGGCACCTGGAGACTACTCACCCGAGAAGACACGACTGGATCATGCACCCGCTTACACATTTGGTGGCAAATACGACCCCAAGGTGGAGAATCATCATCCTGCGCCGTGCGACTACTCGCCCGAGAAATTCCGGCTTGATCATACACCCGCCTACACAATTACAGGTCGCTCGACCGTGGATCATGTCAGCCACACCCCGGCGCCCTGCGACTACAGGCCGGAGAACTACCAGCTGGATGCCTCGTCAGGCTTCACCTTTGGCATGAAGCTGAACCGGGAGCATGTCAGTGATACACCAGGTAAGTTAAGAGCTCTATAAAGGGGTATTTCTACGTTGCCTTACGTCACTTTCCTTTACGTCACGTCACGTCACGTCACGTAACGTTATGCTTGCATTCTAGCACCCACTGCATACGAACCGGAAAAGCACACACAACACTCGCCAGCCTACACATTCGGCACTAGAACTGAGATCAAGGTCTCCAGCGATGCACCCGGTAAAGAACTATTCATAGCATTACCCTAGAACCTAGGCTTAAGTTCACTTGCATGTTGCTTACTCTTTGTTTTGTGTCTGCCTCGTGTTGCGCCTGTCCACAGCTCCCGGACACTATCATACGGAGCAATGCAATCTGGATAGCTCGCCGGCATATAGTTTCGGCCTCAAGACCTTACCAATGCCCCCCATACCAGGTAGGTGCTGCTCCCTGCTTTTCCTTTAAGCTTTAAGCTGGTGCCGGTTATGTGCCAATTTTGGCGATGCATGCACTCGAGGCATATGCATAGACCCTTGCAGAAGGTATTCCAAAGGTTGTGATACACATGGTCCATTAATATGCGTTTGGTATTCCTGAGCTACCCAACCAGCTACTTCCGTTCGTCTGTTCTTGATAAGCAGAATTATTATGTAGCTTTAATAGGAATAGAAATCCGATTTTTGATTTGTTTGAATGCCAATTGATAGTAGGGTTCCGTATGAATTCAAAAAGGTATAACATTTAAAAATCAGACGTTATTTACCCGAGATATTCAAAGAAAATCATCAAAAAAGTTTTGATTTTCGAACCGACCCTCGATTTTGATCAAAAACGTGATGTAACCCCTTGCCATTTTGACGATTTGGGTCAAAATTTAGTTTTTCACACTTTTGATGGCAATCGATAGTACTGATCCTTACGAGTCCAAAATGGTATAAAATTTCAAAATCGGACAATTTTTGGCCGAGATATTCCAAAAAATCGTCGAAGAAGGTGTACTCTACAAACCATTCGGATTTTGGTCTACAACTTTTTTGAACCAACCGATTTTTTATTTCTTTGAATGCCAATTGATAGTAGGGTTCCGTACGAATTCAAAAAGGTATAACATTTAAAAATCAGACGTTTTTTACCCGAGATATTCAAAAAAAATCATCAAAAAAGTTTTGATTTTCGAACCGACCCTCGATTTTGATCAAAAACGTGATGTAACCCCTTGCCATTTTGACGATTTGGGTCAAAATTTAGGTTTTCACACTTTTGATGCCAATCGATAGTACTGATCCTTACGAGTCCAAAATGGTATAAAATTCCAAAATCGGACAATTTTTGGCCGAGATATTCAGTAAAATCATCAAAAAAGGTTCCATTTTCGAACGGACCCCGATTTTGAAGAAAAACGTGATGTAACCCCTTGGCATTTTGACGATTTGGGTCAAAATTTAGGTTTTCACACTTTTGATGCCAATCGATAGTACTGATCCTTACGAGTCCAAAATTGTATTAAATTCCAAAATCGGACAATTTTTGGCCGAGATATTCAAAAAAAATCATCAAAAAAGTTTTGATTTTCGAACCGACCCTCGATTTTGATCAAAAACGTGATGTAACCCCTTGCCATTTTGACGATTTGGGTCAAAATTTAGGTTTTCACACTTTTGATGCCAATCGATAGTACTGATCTTTACGAGTCCAAAATGGTATAAAATTCCAAAATCGGACAATTTTTGGCCGAGATATTCAAAAAAATCATCAAAAAAGTTTCCATTTTCGAACGGACCCCGATTTTGAAGAAAAACGTGATGTAACCCCTTGGCATTTTGACGATTTGGGTCAAAATTTAGGTTTTCACACTTTTGATGCCAATCGATAGTACTGATCTTTACGAGTCCAAAATGGTATAAAATTCCAAAATCGGACAATTTTTGGCCGAGATATTCCAAAAAATTCAAAAATTCATTCGGATTTTGGTCTACAACTTTTTTGAACCAACCGATTTTTGATTTCTTTGAATGCCAATTGATAGTAGGGTCCCGTACGAATTCAAAAAGGTATAACATTTAAAAATCAGACGTTTTTTACCCGAGATATTCCAAAAAAATCATCAAAAAAGTTTTGATTTTGAACCGACCCTCGATTTTGATCAAAAACGTGATGTAACCCCTTGCCATTTTGACGATTTGGGTCAAAATTTAGGTTTTCACACTTCTGATGCCAATCGATAGTACTGATCCTTAAGAGTCCAAAATGGTATAAAATTCCAAAATCGGACAATTTTTGGCCGAGATATTCCAAAAAATCATCAAAGAAGGTGTACTCTACAAACCATTCGGATTTTGGTCTACAACTTTTTTGAACCAACCGATTTTTGATTTCTTTGAATGCCAATTGATAATAGGGTTCCGTACGAATTCAAAAAGGTATAACATTTAAAAATCAGACGTTTTTTACCCGAGATATTCCAAAAAAATCATCTAAAAAGTTTTGATTTTCGAACCGACCCTCGATTTGGATCAAAAACGTGATGTAACCCCTTGCCATTTTGACGATTTGGGTCAAAATTTAGGTTTTCACAGTTTTGATGCCAATCGATAGTACTGATTATTACGAGTCCAAAATGGTATAAAATTCCAAAATCGGACAATTTTTGGCCGAGATATTCAGTAAAATCATCAAAAAAGGTTCCATTTTCGAACGGACCCCGATTTTGAAGAAAAACGTGATGTAACTTGGCATTTTGACGATTTGGGTCAAAATTTAGGTTTTCACACTTTTGATGCCAATCGATAGTACTGATCCTTACGAGTCCAAAATGGTATAAAATTCCAAGATATTCAGTAAAATCATCAAAAAAGGTTCCATTTTCGAACGGACCCCGATTTTGAAGAAAAACGTGATGTAACCCCTTGGCATTTTGACGATTTGGGTCAAAATTTAGGTTTTCACACTTTTGATGCCAATCGATAGTACTGATCCTTACGAGTCCAAAATGGTATAAAATTCCAAAATCGGACAATTTTTGGCCGAGATATTCCAAAAAATTCAAAAATTCATTCGGATTTTGGTCTACAACTTATTTGAACCAACCGATTTTTGATTTCTTTGAATGCCAATTGATAGTAGGGTTCCGTACGAATTCAAAAAGGTATAACATTTAAAAATCAGACGTTTTTTACCCGAGATATTCCAAAAAAATCATCTAAAAAGTTTTGATTTTCGAACCGACCCTCGATTTTGATCAAAAACGTGATGTAACCCCTTGCCATTTTGACGATTTGGGTCAAAATTTAGGTTTTCACACTTTTGATGCCAATCGATAGTACTGATCCTTACGAGTCCAAAATGGTATAAAATTCCAAAATCGGACAATTTTTGGCCGAGATATTCAGTAAAATCATCAAAAAAGGTTCCATTTTCGAACGGACCCCGATTTTGAAGAAAAACGTGATGTAACCCCTTGGCATTTTGACGATTTGGGTCAAAATTTAGGTTTTCACACTTTTGATGCCAATCGATAGTACTGATCTTTACGAGTCCAAAATGGTATAAAATTCCAAAATCGGACAATTTTTGGCCGAGATATTCCAAAAAATCATCAAAGAAGGTGTACTCTACAAACCATTCGGATTTTGGTCTACAACTTTTTTGAACCAACCGATTTTTTATTTCTTTGAATGCCAATTGATAGTAGGGTTCCGTACGAATTCAAAAAGGTATAACATTTAAAAATCAGACGTTATTTACCCGAGATATTCAAAAAAAATCATCAAAAAAGTTTTGATTTTCGAACCGACCCTCGATTTTGATCAAAAACGTGATGTAACCCCTTGCCATTTTGACGATTTGGGTCAAAATTTAGGTTTTCACACTTTTGATGCCAATCGATAGTACTGATCCTTACGAGTCCAAAATGGTATAAAATTCCAAAATCGGACAATTTTTGGCCGAGATATTCCAAAAAATTCAAAAATTCATTCGGATTTTGGTCTACAACTTTTTTGAACCAACCGATTTTTCTTTGAATGCCAATTGATAGTAGGGTTCCGTACGAATTCAAAAAGGTATAACATTTAAAAATCAGACGTTTTTTACCCGAGATATTCCAAAAAAATCATCTAAAAAGTTTTGATTTTCGAACCGACCCTCGATTTTGATCAAAAACGTGCCATTTTGACGATTTGGGTCAAAATTTAGGTTTTCACACTTTTGATGCCAATCGATAGTACTGATCCTTACGAGTCCAAAATGGTATAAAATTCCAAAATCGGACAATTTTTGGCCGAGATATTCGAAAAATTCATTCGGATTTTGGTCTACAACTTTTTTGAACCAACCGATTTTTGATTTCTTTGAATGCCAATTGATAATAGGGTTCCGTACGAATTCAAAAAGGTATAACATTTAAAAATCAGACGTTTTTTACCCGAGATATTCCAAAAAAATCATCTAAAAAGTTTTGATTTTCGAACCGACCCTCGATTTTGATCAAAAACGTGCCATTTTGACGATTTGGGTCAAAATTTAGGTTTTCACACTTTTGATGCCAATCGATAGTACTGATCCTTACGAGTCCAAAATGGTATAAAATTCCAAAATCGGACAATTTTTGGCCGAGATATTCCAAAAAATCATCAAAGAAGGTGTACTTTACAAACCATTCGGATTTTGGTCTAAAATTTTTTTGAATGAACCGATTTTTGATTTCTTTGAATGCCAATTGATAGTAGGGTTCCGTACGAATTCAAAAAGGTATAACATTTAAAAATCAGACGTTATTTACCCGAGATATTCAAAAAAAATCATCAAAAAAGTTTTGATTTTCGAACCGACCCTCGATTTGGATCAAAAACGTGATGTAACCCCTTGCCATTTTGACGATTTGGGTCAAAATTTAGGTTTTCACAGTTTTGATGCCAATCGATAGTACTGATTATTACGAGTCCAAAATGGTATAAAATTCCAAAATCGGACAATTTTTGGCCGAGATATTCCAAAAAATTCAAAAATTCATTCGGATTTTGGTCTACAACTTATTTGAACCCACCGATTTTTGATTTCTTTGAATGCCAATTGATAGTAGGGTTCCGTACGAATTCAAAAAGGTATAACATTTAAAAATCAGACGTTATTTACCCGAGATATTCCAAAAAAATCATCAAAAAAGTTTTGATTTTCGAACCGACCCTCGATTTTGATCAAAAACGTGATGTAACCCCTTGCCATTTTGACGATTTGGGTCAAAATTTAGGTTTTCACACTTTTGATGCCAATCGATAGTACTGATCCTTGCGAGTCCAAAATGGTATAAAATTCCAAAATCGGACAATTTTTGGCCGAGATATTCCAAAAATTCATTCGGATTTTGGTCTACAACTTTTTTGAACCAACCGATTTTTGATTTCTTTGAATGCCAATTGATAATAGGGTTCCGTACGAATTCAAAAAGGTATAACATTTAAAATCAGACGTTTTTACCCGAGATATTCCAAAAAAATCATCTAAAAAGTTTTGATTTTCGAACCGACCCTCGATTTTGATCAAAAACGTGATGTAACCCCTTGCCATTTTGACGATTTGGGTCAAAATTTAGGTTTTCACACTTTTGATGCCAATCGATAGTACTGATCCTTACGAGTCCAAAATGGTATAAAATTCCAAAATCGGACAATTTTTGGCCGAGATATTCCAAAAAATTCAAAAATTCATTCGGATTTTGGTCTACAACTTATTTGAACCAACCGATTTTTGATTTCTTTGAATGCCAATTGATAGTAGGGTTCCGTACGAATTCAAAAAGGTATAACATTTAAAAATCAGACGTTTTTTACCCGAGATATTCCAAAAAAATCATCTAAAAAGTTTTGATTTTCGAACCGACCCTCGATTTTGATCAAAAACGTGATGTAACCCCTTGCCATTTTGACGATTTGGGTCAAAATTTAGGTTTTCACACTTTTGATGCCAATCGATAGTACTGATCCTTACGAGTCCAAAATGGTATAAAATTCCAAAATCGGACAATTTTTGGCCGAGATATTCAGTAAAATCATCAAAAAAGGTTCCATTTTCGAACGGACCCCGATTTTGAAGAAAAACGTGATGTAACCCCTTGGCATTTTGACGATTTGGGTCAAAATTTAGGTTTTCACACTTTTGATGCCAATCGATATTACTGATCCTTACGAGTCCAAAATGGTATAAAATTCCAAAATCGGACAATTTTTGGCCGAGATATTCCAAAAAATCATCAAAGAAGGTGTACTCTACAAACCATTCGGATTTTGGTCTACAACTTTTTTGAACCAACCGATTTTTTATTTCTTTGAATGCCAATTGATAGTAGGGTTCCGTACGAATTCAAAAAGGTATAACATTTAAAAATCAGACGTTTTTTACCCGAGATATTCCAAAAAAATCATCAAAAAAGTTTTGATTTTCGAACCGACCCTCGATTTTGATCAAAAACGTGATGTAACCCCTTGCCATTTTGACGATTTGGGTCAAAATTTAGGTTTTCACAGTTTTGATGCCAATCGATAGTACTGATCCTTACGAGTCCAAAATGGTATAAAATTCCAAAATCGGACAATTTTTGGCCGAGATATTCAGTAAAATCATCAAAAAAGGTTCCATTTTCGAACGGACCCCGATTTTGAAGAAAAACGTGATGTAACCCCTTGGCATTTTGACGATTTGGGTCAAAATTTAGGTTTTCACACTTTTGATGCCAATCGATAGTACTGATCCTTACGAGTCCAAAATTGTATTAAATTCCAAAATCGGACAATTTTTGGCCGAGATATTCAAAAAAAATCATCAAAAAAGTTTTGATTTTCGAACCGACCCTCGATTTTGATCAAAAACGTGCCATTTTGACGATTTGGGTCAAAATTTAGGTTTTCACACTTTTGATGCCAATCGATAGTACTGATCCTTACGAGTCCAAAATGGTATAAAATTCCAAAATCGGACAATTTTTGGCCGAGATATTCGAAAAATTCATTCGGATTTTGGTCTACAACTTTTTTGAACCAACCGATTTTTGATTTCTTTGAATGCCAATTGATAGTAGGGTTCCGTACGAATTCAAAAAGGTATAACATTTAAAAATCAGACGTTATTTACCCGAGATATTCCAAAAAAATCATCAAAAAAGTTTTGATTTTCGAACCGACCCTCGATTTTGATCAAAAACGTGATGTAACCCCTTGCCATTTTGACGATTTGGGTCAAAATTTAGGTTTTCACACTTTTGATGCCAATCGATAGTACTGATCCCTTACGAGTCCAAAATGGTATAAAATTCCAAAAACGGACAATTTTTGGCCGAGATATTCCAAAAAATCGTCAAATAAGGTGTACTTTACAAACCATTCGGATTTTGGTCTACAACTATTTTAGAAAAATCTAACCACTGTGTAACCCAACCTCCCAGGAAGTCAATCTTACAATACAATATATCATATATTCTTAAAGGAACAATAACAAGTATAACTTAAAGAAATAATAAATAAAAAGAATTTGAAGCTTTGGATAACTACGTTTATTCATAATAAATCGCTTGTTTCACATAATATTCTATGGGAACATATTCCAGTGGTCTATAGGACCAGGTCTATAGTGGTATATAGGAAATATCCTTCTTAGAATTCTACTTTAGAATAATATATATATATATTTATCTGCAAGGGTCGTATATCTTCGGCAAGCCGAGGCTAGCTTTTGATTTCTTTCTATTTATTTCTTGTGTATTTTGTGTATATCATATTTTCTTTGTATTTCATATATCTGTATTTATGTCCGCGCACAACTTTTGCTCACATTCTCCCTGGTGTATTGGCCTCCACAAACCACATACATATGTATCCCATATGTATTCATGTATATATGCATATACTGTATTCATTAAAAACAAAAACAAAAAAAAACCATTAGAGCCAAGAGGCGCTTACATTGAAGATCGCATATTGCAAAGACGTGAAAGACGTTTGGCTAGTCCCGGTAAGCGTGTCATCCAAAACTCTAGACGTTTCAAGTACTCGCTTGTAGGATAATTGCAATTTAGGCAGTTCCAATTGATTCGTTAGCCTTACATAAGTCGCTCCATGGGGCATAGTCTTAGAGTTAGCTGCAGCTTAAACAGAATATGAGAGTACAATGAGGTGGCTGTTGGTCGGATTTGTTGTCTTTTGGATCCTAGCTCTGATCGACATCATAGATAGTTCACGCTGTAAGTTCGAGTTGATCCTTCCTTCGTGGGCCCCAATTTACCTGGACATATTTCAGACAGGCCAAATGGCGCTTGTTTGGTCAAGAACAAGTACAAGCACGAGCACAGCTGCTCGGGACCACGTCGCAAGTTCTATGTGTTCCATCGCATCATTTTGAACTGCGTCTCGGTGGTTTCCAACTGCAAGCGCATCCACAAGCACAACGAGTGGCCTTCGCTCAAGAAGTGCCAATTCGAATGCGGCTGGCACATGAAAATCCATTTACCCAATAATGGCACCAAATCCAAAAACTCGACAGGCGCTAGCACAACCGAAGCCTCAGCAGGTGAAGCAACTACCATTGCTGGCGCAGGTGACGCTGGTGACGGAACTGGCGATGCTGCGCCAAGTGACGGTGGTGGTGAAGGGGAAGGCGAAACTGCAGCATAAGCCAGGTGGACCTTTCGTCCTTCTTTGCTACTTGGCAATAATAAATTCATATATGTCCATGTGTGCTTAGATATATATCAAATAAAGGGGGTTGGAACAAAGACAATCGAAACACTAATTAATCATTTAGTTTAGAGAAATATACTGATTTCGCTTTCTGAGATCGCAATGTTTGGTCAGTTCTAGTAGTCGTTGCTTATTGGCTTAGCTGGAAGGAGAAAGGATATAGGACTCTAACAATTTCCAGCTAACAAGCTGTCAAGTCTTGGTACACGTACACAATGAAACCCTTGTTAAGCACTGAAAATGCCATAGAAATCAAACAAGGAATAGAAAAGTTATCATACTAAGTCAGGGAATGCAGGCGAGTACTTGAAGCGTTTAGTTAGCTTTTAGAGGGAAAGGGCAAATACATATGCGGCTCAGCATATGCATATGTATGTATGTGTGTATATAGAAATCAAGCAACACAAATTAGAAATTCGAGCCAACTAATCGCAATTTGCAACACAGTACGCAACGCTGTCGACGGCAACAGCTCCACCACCACGACGACGACGACGACGACAACCACCACTGAGAAGCGTCTTGTGAACGGTGCTCCAACGCCCGAGCTGGGCAGTCAGGAGCAGACGACAACAAGTACGAGCAGGCGCAGCACCAATCGCACCGAGCTTGCACCCACAACAACCACAACAAAGACAACAAAAGTAGTGAGCACCACTTTAGGCAACGATCAGTCCAAGTTGAGCCACAGCACAGTGCACCACTCGGTCCAGGCCCAGTCACAGTCCATGGGCGATAATCTACAGGTAATTGCCGCCGGTCGGGCTGAGGCGAGCACCACCAAAGCGGCGCAGGCGAGCACGCGGCAGGTGGTGCAGCCGGATGGCGCGATTGTTAGCAGCGGCCAGGCGATCAGGTCGAGTACCGTCAAGTACGCTGTGGAGGCGAGCAGCGTGCAGGAGAAGATAATCAGGTAATCCTCCAACTTTACCCAAGAATTTCGCCGCCTTTTGTGCGTGTGTGTGTGTGTGTGTGTGTGTTTTTTACAGCCCCATCATGACCGAAGCTCTCATCTATTAACCCAGCCATTCAGACACCAGCAAAGAACAACCAGTCCAGCCATATTACCCACATAATATACCCTGTATTTTATTGAAAATTTCGTTTGCGACAGCTCCTAACGTCTACAAGATACCCACTGTCTTGGGCAGCAGCAAGGAGGGTCCCATACGTTCAGCGCCCGCTTTTACCATGGCCGGACGCATGCGCCCGCGGCTGATACCCGCACTGGTGCTGCCCGGTCCAGGGTATTACGATGGCGAATACACGGCCACCAAGTCCAAGCCGCCCGTCTACACCATGCGCGGCAAATACAAGATGATCACGGACGACAACAAGCCCGGTCCCGGCGCACACTGTCCCGAAAAGGTAGGCCCCCGATCTCCAGAGATCTTCCATATACTTACTACAGTTAACCGACCTGCCTTAGTATTGGGAGAAACGTTCCACGCCGTCCATATCCTTCGGGATTATGCATTCGCCGTTCTGCGGCCGCCAGTCTCAATATATCTTACCGGATCGCTATTCGCGCTACCTGCTGGCAAATCGTCCCGATAAGATTTATCCCTAGCTTTCCAATCAAATTTGAGCGTTCAGCAAAAGCATAAAAAGCCAAAATAAATACCAACTAAATATGATTTTTGCCTCGGCTTCTCTTCTTTTTTTCTTTCGCCATCCTTCATCCGCAGGTCAACCTCTCCCACATGCCCTCCTACAGCTTCGGCATCAAGCACTCGCCCTATCTGGGTCGCTTGAAAGAGCAGGACATTGATTGCGACTATGGCTTCTCGGGTATATGCTGAACTCCTGGACTCCCAACTCGCCCTGCCCAAGATGGTCTCGCTCTCTCTCCTAACAAAAAAAAAAACAAACAATCAAAAACCTAAAATTACAAGATAGCTTCCACACTTTCAGTTGCAGCTCCGACTCAACTTGTTGTGCCTAAAAGCCTAGACTAACGTTAAGATTTGATATTTTTTGAGTTCTATATGATAAGCTAAAGTGTTGTAAAATGTTTAAATATAAACGGTATTACTAACTAGCTGTGTGTTTTTTATAAATACTGATTTCGGGATAGTCCTTCACGCATTTTTCACTAAACCAGGTGGATTGAATACGTCTGGAATCAAATGTTAATGTGGATTCGATCGGTTGAAAAGCCACTAAGTGTGACAATAAGAGCTTTACACCCATATTCCACGCTGCTGTAGTTACCCGCCTATGCGCGGCTCGTGGTTTTTTATAAATTCTGACTGGGATAAACTTCCACGCATCTTTCACTTAAGCAGATGGATTAAAGACGTCTTAAAAACTAACTTGGATTCGATAGGGCAGAAAGTGTGACCCATATTCCACGTTTGGGGGTGAAAACCCTTATAGATACTTTAACTCTCGATTCTTGTGTGCACTCCATTACCAATATGTTTATTAAAACAAAATATACAGCTAATTTGCAAGACTCATAATATAATATCAGATCAATGAAGATCTCGGCCAAAGTGGCGCCTACTTCTTGACTATTTCGACCTCGGCATGGAAACAGGACTTGCCCTGGATAGAAAAAAGAGTGGATCGTAAGTAAGGAAATATTGAATCATAGATATTAAAGAGACTCACAGTATCGTGCTTGATTTCGCTGTCGATAATCAGATGACCGCGTGCCATGCCCAGCATGGCCTTGTACTTGGACAGATCGACGGTGTGATCGTTGGCGCAGATCTTCTCCTCGGCCACGGGGCAGCTCGATGGGGCGCCAAAGACCTTGAGCATGTCCTTCGCCTCGGCGGACACCTGATCAACAGCGGCGCACAGATCGATTTTGCCCTCCTTCATGACAATGCCGTCCTTTTGGACCTTGTACTTGGCCACGGCCGTGGCGAAGGCCTTGTTGCTGAAGCAGCCCGTCGGCACCAGCTCGCACTTCTTGTTCAGCTTGACGCCGAAGCCCTCGTCCACCTGGATGATGCCCTCCTCGCCGGCACAGTTCTCCATTTTGACAATCTTCGCCTTGTAGCCGTTCTGCGGATGTTCAGGAATGTAAATTATGTGTCGCAAAGTAATAGATCTCCGGTTAATTCTCGACTTACACAGGCCAAGGCCGAGTCAAAGGCTAGACAACTGAGCAACAGGAGCACAAAATTCGGCAACATTTTCGGTATGGATTTGATCGGTTTGGGTTCTATGTTAGCCCTATTTATATGGACTCCAAATGAGAGCTACTCGATACGCTTGGAGCCCAATTAAAGGCACATTAAACGGTTGCTGCCTCCGGCGATCGCTGATCGTTCGGCTCAATTGCAGTCGGACGGGCCATTAAGTCGGTCTATATATGTGATTAGCTACCATTTTTAATTGCTTATTCTTTTTGTTGTACATTAGTCTAGTCTAGTATTTGACATGCATGTAGATCTGCCAGATTAGCCCTTCGAAGTCACAAAACAATTGATAAACATGCAGCTATATGTCGCAGCATCATGCAAGAGGAAGCTTTAAACAGCTGGTGCGCTAATTAGTCTGATTTATTGATAGCATCTGGTGCTCTACGGTAATACATTTTATTTCATTTCAGTAACTTAAATATTCATGGGTTAAGCACAATAAATTCTATCATAAACATTTTTGAAAACTTGAAAAGTCCCCAATTCAAACGTAACGCGCCAAATGGCAGCACAACGCAAAGCTTATTGCTACAGCACTTAGCGAGCACACTGCATCATTTAGTACATGTTGCGCCGATCTGGCAGCGCTGCGCACAAGCTTGCCGCAGTGTATCGCGCGCTTAACATTAACATATAGTGCTTAACATTTAGTTCAGTTTAACGACTCGCGCCGTGCAGACGTTACGAACGCTCGAGTGCGCGCCCAAAACGGCCAAACGCGGCTTTTGCGACTACATTCAAAGAGTGCAAAGCACAAAAAATATTGCGATTCAATAACAAACAGAAAAGCAAAAGAATACAACAACTGCAAAGAATTAAAACAAAACTATTTGCTGACAAAACAGTAAATAAATAAATTTGTTGTGCGCCTTTTCAATTTGTTTAGAGTGAAACGAAATAAAATCAAACGTAAGCGTTAAAAAAGTGCAAAACTAAAAAAACAAAAAAAAATTTAATGACAAAATCGAGTGGGAAAAAAGTGCTCATTTATCAAAAGGTGCTAATGCGTGGCCTTAAATGAATATACGATAAAAATTAAAAACTGTGTGCAAAAATATTAAAAAACAGATAAAGCTAGACAGCGACAGAGAGAGAGAGAGATATAGAGAGTATGTGTGTGTGAGAGCTACAGGTGGTGACAAAGCATCAAAATACGAAAGCAAATTTTCTGTTATATCAATTCAAATGCAAACCCAATACAAGTGTGCCTGTGAGTGTAAGCATGTGTGTGTGACGTCTATTGACAGCGCTCAATGTCGCATTTTTTAATCTAGCTGCATTTTTGGTGCGCCCAGGGATACACACACACATACACACACATGCACACACACACATGTACACACACACATGTACTTTTATTGCGTTTGGCTATCAGTGACCTCTCTGGCTGTGTGCGTGTCGTATTGTTATCAAATTAATTTTCATTGATAAGTGTCTTTAAAACGTAGCTGTCTATGTGTGTGCGTGTGCGTGTGTGTGTGTGTTCGTGCTCATATGTGGGGGCATTGAGGCATTCCAGCGAAACGAGAGAACAAACACGGCCCGGCCAGGTAACCAGGCCGTGATTCATCGCTGTCGTGACTGTAAATGTGAAGAGCTCTTCTTGTTGTTGTTGTTGTTGTTGTTGTTATTGTGGTTAACTGTAGACTGCGTAAGCAGCTGACTATGACAGTCGCTGGCCTGGCTTAATCATCGCCAGCATCTCCCATTTGTATCTCACAGATACTCTCCGGTTTGTATCTAATTACCAAAAATGACGTCCACGCCTTTGACTTGCAGTTGCAGCTGCCAAAATAAAAGAAAACGCAACAAATGAAATACAAATAAAACATTAATATTTCAGCTACAAGTGCCGACAAGTAAATACCCTATCAAGTTTTCAAGGGAAAGAAAGCCAAGAAAGCTATTTGATCTGAATGGAGCAAAACGACTCTTTTTCACATTGTAAACAGAGTATAAGAACATCTAACATCAAAAGAAAAAAGTCAAGGAAGTCATTTTTGATGAATCAAATCCAACAAACGTTCAAATTGTTTAGTTAAATTATGAAATTGAATCGAAATGTAAAAATGATTCATATTTCCGAAAAAAGAAAAGCAGCAGCAGAATCGCACAGTTGAATTGTCTGTTAGATGATTTAATTATATATGCTATTTAATATAAGCAATTCAATTGATTAACAATAAATAGAATTCGTGACAAAGTTAGACTACCCGCTGTTAGGGTATGCACAAAAGACAGTTCTTACGCTCACGTTTTTCATTGTTTTTGGTATGTTTTTTGGTCTGTTTTTTTGGCAGACAAGTTTTGGAAACAACTTTTTTAAACCGGTTGCGAACAAGAGCGAGGGCTCCAAAATATAAATTTTGAATGCGTTGTGTTATCAACAACTGGCCCGGAGTTCATTGGGAAAAAGACAAACAAATGTTTATTGATCCCTAAATGAGTCAGGCTGTGCAGCCAGCAGATACAAAGATACAGATACTAGACACAGGTTGGATTCAAACATACAAAAGATACAAAAGCTAGGCACAGGCTGGAATCAAAGATACAAAGATACAGATATACAGATACTAGACACAGGCTGGAATTAAGGATACAAAGATACAGATACTAGGCACAGGCTGGAATCAAAGATAAAAAGATACAAAGCTCGAGCTAGGCACAGGCTGGATACAAAGATACAGAGATACAAAAGCTAGGCACAGGCTGGAATCAAAGATAAAAGATACAAAGATACAGATACCTGGCACAGGCTGGAATCAAAGATACAAAGATACAAAAGCTAGGCACAAGCTGGAATTAAAGATAAAAAGATACAAAAGCAGTCTAGAGTCAAAGAGAAGAAGATACAACCGGGTATAGGCTGAAATCAAAGATACAAAGATACAGATACTAGGCACAGGCTAGAATCAAGGGGAAAAAGATACAAAGCTAGAGTTAGGCACAGGCTAGAATCAAAGATAAAAAGATACAAAAGTTAGGCACAGGCTGGAATCAAAGATAAAAGATACAAAGTACAGATACTTGAAACAGGCTGGAATCAAAGATAAAAAGATACAACCGGGTATAGGCTGAAATCAAAGATACAAAGTACAGATACTTGAAACAGGCTGGAATCAAAGAGAAGATACAACCGGGTATAGGCTGAAATCAAAGATACAAAGATGCAGCTAGGCACATGATCGCATCGAAGATAAAAAGATACACAGATACAACCGGACACAGGCTGGAATCAAAGATACTTGCACACACACACACAAATTGTATCTGTTTGGCAATTGGGTCAGCTGCTCAATTGCCCGCTGTGTCCGATTTGTTTATTAAAGGCAGACTTCGTGCGGCAACACTTGAGCGAACACTTGCCCCATTTGTCCATCATCCATTCAGCTGCCACAGAACGCTAATTGCTGCAGTTGCATCAATCACTTCTGCTCTGTGGCAAGCTGTCTGTCGAGGCAGCAGGAAATGCAACTATTCGCAGCACTTGCCACACTTGCCGCGGGCAACAAATGTTAACTGTTTTGATAAGCCGGAAAATCAATAAAGCCCAAGTGCTTACATGGAAAATGGCCAACAGCTCGCATATTTTCACACCTTTTCTGGCTTGCAGCATGGCATATTATAACTTTTCCTGGTATCCCTGAACAATATGCATACATATATCAAATTTATGCCAATTGCATTACTTTGAACTCGAATACCCTACACTCAGGGCATATGCGAAAACTGAAGCAGTTGGCGTCGCGGAAATTTGCGATTTGTGGCTGAGGCTGGGGGGAAACATTTGGTAAATGGACTAAGGCTTCATAAATAAATAAGTATGGCTCCAAATGCGAATGCTCAACTGTGAGATACGCTGGAAACAGATCTCAGTAAGGCTAACATGTCTGTTGCTGCGAATGCTCAACTGTGAGATACCCTAGGATGAGATCTAACTCAGTCTTTAAGATTCCATTACAAATGTGAAGAGCATCAAGAAAGGTTTTAAGGTTTCCTCTATTGAGTGCTTAGTATGGAACTACCCCAAGTTTAGTTGCATGAGGTATACAGGAATCAACATGCCAAATGCTCCAACTTCAACCTATTTCGATAGAATTTAGATAGAAAAGATGTAAGGTATAATCGGTTGGAATGAATCAACTTGGGGTATATAGTCTGAAAGTTTGCGAGACTCGTGCACATCTGAAGTGCATAGTCGAGCATACCCTCCCATATGTTGTATACAGAGTATTTACAACGGGCCAGCGCTGTCGCTGGCAGAATAACAATTTTTAGCCAGGCCATTCAGCTGTCTGTTGGCTCAGCCTGGTGGGTGGTCATGGCAAAAGAGGGGGCAGGGGCGGGGGTTGTTTGTGGTTAGGTGAAAGAGTGGAGCTTAAGCTTAGTTAACGTTTTTGGTCATAACTCTTGGCTGGGCTTTGAAGCGTTGCCTTTCACCTGGCGTGAAGAATTTGCCAGCTATTCATAATGTTTATTTAGAAGTTTTCAAGTTTTCAAGTTTTTCATGCTTTCCGGCATTTGCAGCTCGTAAATTGTGCAAAACTTGCCTGCAAAACAACAATAAAAACTTAATCCCATTTCGAGCCAGCCCACGGCCCTTTTGCAGCTTGTTTTCATTAAGATTTTGATTGTTTCTGTTTTTTTTGCTTGTGGAAATGCTTTTCCGTGACCCAAATGCGCCAAGACAAAAGTAAAATGCACCCGGCGAAAACGAAAAAATTCTTCATAAATATTTATTTATTAACGAGGCGAAAAGTCAACAATCGAATGCAAGTTTTTGGTGCCATTGCCAGGCAATCGAACTAAAAATTGGTGTATAAAAATAAACCCGCAACCACTTGGCGATTATTTAAGCAATAATATTCGCGGCATTTATTGTTCTTGTTGTTGTTGTTGTTGTTGTTGTTGTTGTTGTTGTTGATGCTGTTTACATGCCAACAATATGGCTAATATACAAATCGGGCAGCGCGCCAACAAATAGCCACGAAAGATGTTTCCATTCGAGCAGAAATACAAGAAAAGTATCTCAAAAGAAATAAAACAAAAGTATCTCAAAGGAAATAAAACAAAAGTATCTCAAAGCAACTAACATGAAAAGCACTTAATAGCCGCGACAATGAAATCGAAAGCAGAAAACGTAATTCAAAGATTTCGCTTTAAGCAAAAAAAAACTCAAGATGTGTTTTACCTACTGACCACATTATATAAGTCACATTTGTTAAAGCCCCAGACGCGCACTGTGAAAATTTCCACCTTGTCTCTGACTCATGCCTAAGATACATTTACCGTTTCGGCTATCTTGTTACACTGCGCAAAAACAGTTGTGCTTCATGTGCGCAACTTTTGCTAGCCAAAAACTGTAGCTGTGTATTTTCACTTTTGATTCGTTTGAAATACGCCACTTTCTTTGTAATTATGTAAGATAATAGTTAAAACCCAACAAGTCCCTCATTTCCGTGTGCTTACCCACAAGCTGCCCCCTCCCCCGTCAGCTCACCTCAACCCCCTGCTCTTGGTATTTTGCATTCGAATCTCTTGCCGCGTATCTTTTGCAGCTTCTCGGCGTTTATTTAATGCCAAAGCTAACTTGGGTAAATCGTATACGACTGCTCAGATAAGCAAAAACCCGCACACACTCGCACACACACGCACACTCGATCATTGCAAAACACATGTTAAGCAATGTGATAAGCCCTGCGACTGTTTCTTGCCAGATACAGATATAATATCTTAAGCGCGCCCGCACTTATTGCGAGCCCGAAAAAAAAGTCAAGAAAATATATATGTATGCGACGGCCTTTATCTGGCTGCGTCTTGCGAGGAGGTGGACAGCAGCTGCGGGGTACTACAAGGGGGGGAGGGCGTGGCAAGAGGCCGCGGGCTGTCGCTCTGTTATTCTTGCCAATTTATCAAAATGCAAAACTTTGTTTGTTTTGCAGTTGTTGTTTATGCAACTGTCTGCTAGATTAGCTGTAGATGTTGTTGTTGTTGTCCGAGATGTTGCTGTTGTTGTTGTTGTTGCTGCTGCAAAGAAACTGCATCAGGCATAACAGCTCGCCCGCAGTTTCGCTCGTGCCTCTCCGCGTGGGCGTAACCAGCGAGAGAGACAATTGCGCAACCCAACTCCAACTAGCCCCCCCCCCCCGCTGCGTGCGTGTGGAGGGGGAGTTGCACTTGTTGCCCCGCCCCCAGGCCCCCAGAAATGTGTCAACAAGAGCCCACGCCACGCGCAGCAACAAGCTTACATTTCGGATCATATATCACAATTAACCAAACAGCTCGGCAAATGTTGGACAAATATTGAAACAAACCTTAAATTGTGCCACAAAAGCAACAACAATTGTCGTTAGTTAATTAATTAACAATAATTTGGAAATACTTTAGCTTCAACGTGTAATTGACATATTTCGCAAGAAATGTTAGAGAGAGAGAGAGAGGGAGAGAGAGGGAGAGAGAGGGAGAGAGAGAAGAAGTATGACAATAAGTTTCATCGACCCATTAGCTGATATATTAGGTAAACAGCCCTAAAACCTAGATATCAGTTCCTAAGAAAGCTACACTATAAAAAAGAAAACACAATTTATAAATAAATAAAATATAGATAGATAATATATAGATACAAGGAAGATATACACATATTGAAGGAAGATATATAAAGAAGATGTTTCCGTATAAATTTTCCATTTTCAAAGCAATTATCCTGCAATAGCTATAAGATGTTGATTTGATATGATATGATATAGTAGTATATACCTCATAAAATAAAAAAAAAAGATATTTGACTATTATTATCATAAGATTCTGATAACAGCTGAGTTCGCTTAAAGAGATCCTGAATCGGATCAGCTATATGATATCAAAAGATTCTTACACAAGTATCTATCAGATACATCTTCTAGAACGTTTCGTTTTGCTCAGTGTACGCATATCTCTAATAAGATACGAAAATGTGGCCAGCGTTATACTAATTGCTCTTTAGCTGAATTCACGCCCACACAACGCGACTCTTAAGTACGACAAAAAACCTAATAAAAAAAAATAGGGAAAACTAATGAATTAGACAGAAGCTCGAGTGTGGCATGTGTTTCCAGCTAATTTCGTCATCGTTTCGGGGAGCACGCGAATCGCGTCATGGCCGGAACATTTTTTGGAACTATCTAATGACAATGATTAGAGCAGGACTCGAGTCCATTTCAAGTGTAATTAAACGCCTCGCAAACCTGAATATGCCAGCTAATAACCAAATGGGTTAACGAAGGAAGTGTATATAGCTGCAGGGACTTCAAACAGATACTAAAGTATATAAAGAGAGAGAGAGAGAGAGAGAGAGAGAGAGAGTATAATATTGCTTATCACATATTTACATACATTATAGACCTTTCGGGAGAATAAGAACTTTTGGGCATAAGTCTTATAAGTCATAGAAAGTCCAGCTGCTATTTGCTTAAAGTTTCTCATAAAGTAAGATCTTCGATCTCTGCTGAAACAATAATGTTTAGTCTCTTCTTCTTAAAGTACTATAATCTCCAAACTCTTCTTCTTCAAAAATAACTTCTGGTCGTTTTGAACAATAAAAGAAACATCTTTGATCTCTTCTTCTTGAACAATAATTTGCACATAAATGATAAGAAAAACGTAATATCTTTGATTTCTTCTTCCTAAACTATAATTCCCGAGCGATCAATCAATAAATAGTTAGATCTACTTCAACAATAATATTCGTACGATTAAAGTAAGATATTTGATATCTTTTTCTTATGCTTTATACTAAAACTGAGCAAAAGTTGTGTGTTTTTCGGCAACATTTCTAGTCGCATTTCTCTAACCAAGTTGTAAGCCTCTGCATGTGCCCATTGAACTGAGAACCTATAAGACTTGGGAACCGCAAATTTGGTATGTGTGAGCTGCTACATGATATAGATATACATATTTATAGATATCTACCCATACTTCCACGCAATTGGATAAAAACTTCAAGCAATTGTAGGTTTTGGTATGCTACTTATCTATTTAGTTATCGGCTGGCTTCAGCTTTCTCTCAGTCTGGGTAATTCGACTGGGTTTTCCTTTTCTCGCAAGTCCAAACACCACAAACTGTCCGCCCACTCGCTTTTTGGGAAGATCTTGGCTGATATGCAGCTAACTTGGCGAACAATTGACAATTGTTAACCATGATTTATGAGTCGGAGGCGGGGCCGCCCGCCGGCTTGCTGTCAATCGGCTTTGGCCAGAAATTGGCTGAAACCACAAATCGTTTGTTGGCCCAAATTGCAAAATTTTCAATTTGCGTGCATAGCTTGCATAGTCTGAATTTTAATGAGCCCCCGTCCAACCGCCCACCCGCCCACACTCCAGTTCCAGAAATTTGCAAATGCTTGAAAATATTTCCTCATATCTTTTTTTTGTTTTTGGCTGCATTTCTTTTTCCTCTTCTTTATTTGTAGTTGGCTTAAAGCCAGCGAATTGTTGTCGTTTTTTGCATTTGTATTTTTGTTGCTTAAGCAGTTTTTCCCATTAAGTTGTTGCGCTCGCAATGGCAAAACAATTGAGCTGGAAAACCACTTGACTTTCCCGCAAAGGTCGCGAGCTCAGCAGATGCATAAATCTAAATGCGGACACTCTGTTGGAGCACAATTTAAAGAATTTTGAACTTAAATCAAGAATTTTGTGCTCAGATAAAGTTAAAACTTGTTTTTAATCTATCAAAAACTTGATTCTCGAATACTTCTATTGATTAATCAAACTCAAGGAATTGTGTACTTAATTTAAGAATTGTTTATCTGAAAATAAGTTGGATAACCAATTGCATAACTCAAAAAACTTTTATGAATACTTTCACTTATATAATGTAGCCCATCTTCTTAATAAAAAAGCTACACTTGGAGCAAATTTCAATCAATTTTATACTTAAATCAAGCATTTTTTACTTAATTGAAGAAATAAGAAGTTGCTTGAGACAAAGTCTTAACTCTGAAGCTGAAGAAGGCTTTTCTTATATCTCAAACTTTTCTTTTCTTAAATTCAACTTAAGTACATAATCTACAATCTACACTTACTTTAAGTCTGTTAAGTCTTGTAATATGTAAAAGGCACTTAAAACCAATTTAAGTCCGTTTAATTCTGTTTTTGCAGCATTTATAGTCTTAGCTCATGCTTAATCTAAGAATACTTTAAACGCAATTCACTTTAAACTTTTTAAAGCAGAGCAACATGAATTCTGTTCAAGTTGTGCGAGAATTTTACGTGCAAGTGCACAGCTATGAAAACGAAATAAAAACGAAATGTGCGACACGTTTGGCCAACAATTTAGTATTTGCAATCGTTAAGAGCGAACATAAAAATTCAATTTAAGACAGCAACGAGAAGCGAACCGAAATTAGAGTCCAAAATGAAATGGCCAATGGAGCTGAGCATGAGGGTCAGTCGGCAGACATGCCGCAATATGTGGCAGCCAGGCACGTAGGGGAAAGCAATGTGGCAGCAGGTAGCTAGCTGCTGGCGGTTGCCACAACTCGTGACAGCCACAAATCTGTTGCACATGCAACGCGCAACGCGCGACGCCACAAAAGTTTTCCATTTATTGGCCATAAGAAGTGAACTTCTCGCCGGGCCAGCCTCAAAGTGTCAAAACTTGCCCCATAAACAACAATGTACCCAAAAAAAAAGCGTAGAAGAACAAGAGAGAAAAAATAGCCAAGTGCCAGGCGCTGATGGATCTGAAACAAGCAGCGATCCAAGTATACAAACATTTTGTACATCAATTCAAAGAACCGAAAAGAAATATATTTATTTCAACAAACGCAAAGTGATTAATATGATTAAGTACACTGTGAGAAAACTCAAACACAATTAATAAAGGAACAGAGCAGCAAGTGAAGATTGAAAAAATGTTTGGAAATGCGATATTACGAAATGATATGAAAAATAATATATACTTAAATAAATAAATCTAATATAAGGTACGAGCAGAGTCTTCCCACAAACAGACATATCGAATTTCATAACTCGTGAAGGGTATTCTATATTTTTCCACTTGATTTAAGATTTGCTTAGCTTTCTTCAATCCCCATATATGTACATATGTATATCAATAGCAGAAGAGAAGCAATAGCAGATCGCCATAAAGTCATGTGAGAAGTGAAGATCATAAAATTTGCGCAGATCAATTGAAAACAAATAAACTTTAGGAGACAAATGTTAATTCTTTTCCATTTTGAGCATTAGAGTGCTGGATAGGGTATATGGGTAGTACCACAATTCTAGGAGCAACTGGTAGGGGAATTCGGGCCAGCCCTAACGGGCCCCACCAAGTCATAAAACCGGTTATCCAGACAATCAGTTGTCGCTTCACTGGGCCGCATTTCAATTAATACGCAAATATTGTCATTTATGTAAACAGATTTTCATGCAGCCGACTTTACAGTGTGAGCTAACATATGAGTGTGTGTGTGTGTGTGTGTGTGCATTGTTGGGGATGGGGAGGGGTTCTCTATGGCGTCTCCATTGAAGTGAGCCGAGGGTGACCGCTCGAGCGTTTAGCTGATGACGTCACAGCACAAACAGAACGGTCATAAACATGCATGTTAAATATTGCCATTTGCTTGTAGCTAAACAAATTTGATTTGCGGTTACGTGTACAACGAAATTCGACCAAAAACTGAAGTTGAATCATAGTTGATCAAGCAATAAATTGAATCACATTTAAAAATTACACTGGATAGCGCCCGAAAGGGACAAATTAAATCCGTTGCAATTGTCGCTAATTGCGCAGAAAGCAATTGCTGGCCAGAGCTGGCTAAGGGACCAGTGAAGGCAACTGGTAATTAGGCGGGGCTGTAAGGGGGCTGGGGGGATGCCAGTCAGAGGAGGCTAAATATAGCCAACAGCAACTGTTGCAGCAAAAAGTTGCCAGTGGTATGCGTGAGCGCCCTTGAAATTTTGCAAAAGTGGGCGTGTCGCCATGGTAACTCCACGACAGCGATGCAACAACAACGTCAACGTCAACGTCGACGACAACGACAACAACAAAAAGGCAGCCCCAGTCGTGCCACAACATGAGGAACAGCCCCAGAAGTCAAAGTCCAGGCAATATACAACATGTTGCTGGCAACACAGCCACAAGGCGACATGTTGCCAGACACATTTCATAGGAATAGACGCCGCGCGCAATTGAAATGAAAATGATCCAAGCAAGTTTTCATACGCTACGTAAAAACACAACACTGGGCATAGTCGAAAAGTGACCCGCTTTGTCGCAAAAACTTTTTTTTAACTACACTTAAATGGCTGTTAAATGGTCATGCAAAAAGCTGTTAAGCGCTGCTGCTATTAACAGTAGTATGTTAACTGAACAGTACACATACATATTCCTGTTATGCTATTGTAATGCTACACAATCAGTGCAGAAAAGGAAATTTAACATTTACCAGAAATATTTCCCTTGCTGCTTACAACTGTTATGTTAAGTGATCGGTGTTAAAAGGGAAATATACAAACATTGATGTTGTTCCCTCAAAAATACCCCCAGCTCTGTAGCGCTGCTTACAACATTTATGTGATATGTATGTAATGTTAAATGATCAGAGAACTTACATTTGCCACTTAACAGCTATTCTTAGCTGTTTAAAAAGAGATATAAAGCATGTTTATAAAGTTGTGCTTCACTCAAAAGTTATTATGACCCAAGCTTATTCCCTTAAGCGCATAATCTATTATTAGCTTAGTCGCAGAGCATCTGCTGGCCACTTACAATCGCTCTGCTGCACTGCCATTAAGTGCCAGCCACATCACGGGCAAGCGATTAACATAAGTTGCCCTTTCAATTTGGCTGTCAATATTTGCACTTCACGCGTCGCACTTGGCCAAAGTCCATGTAAGTGCCTGCAATGTCACTCAGGTGAGCTGGTTGAGTACATTAATTAGCTGATAGCAGAGCGCTGCTTATCAGCAGGAGATGACTCATGTGTCCTTATGTCCTGCCGCTGCCGCTGACAAAGATGAATGCCTTTTTATTTGCCAGCCCAAAAGGCAATTAGCCAACAAGTGGGCCAAGTGGGCACCATATACAAGCAGCTCCTTTTTAGTTGATTTCTACGGTCTTGTTTGGGTGCGCCCCAAGTAATACAATATATGAAATTCCTGTTTATACGTTGTACACATGGGCCACTTGTTGTCAACAGAACAGCAGCTGTGCCAGGAGTCGGCGGGGGGCGGGTTGGGTGGACGGATTACGAGCACATTTATGTCCGGGCCGTCCCATAAAAAACGGCAATTGCCTGTTCCTATTTGTGTGTTAGTCAACTTGTTTAATTGTGCATGTCTCGTTGTCATTTAGTGCTCAGCTGGGCACGGAGACGGCCACCCACACAGAGTTATGACTGTAGTCAACGCTAGCGAGTGCGACCTGTTGCTGCCTTGTTTTTATTGGTATTACACTTCTGACATTTGACATTTGACCCTAGCACGCGACAGATTGCTTCACTTTCAGCTGCGGCTATCGCTTATAGCGGATGTGACAGATTATGCACAACAACATACTTTGCGACATCTTGCAACACTGTGCGTATGCGTAACGCACCAATTTTTGTTTTTTGTTTCCCTGCGTGCGCACACACTCTCTCATTGAAAACGTTTTAAATGGGGTAGTTCAGTTTGTTGTAGATGTAGGTGACACTCGGATCTATGTCTGCTTAAAACTTTAAGCTTATCGATAGGTCGTCTTTTTGCCGTGAAATCGATTTGCGAAACGATTTGCATATTCTAGATTTATGCACATCGATATTCATAAAGATCGGACAATAAGCTCCGAAGTTATTGAAGCACTTGAATTTATTCTTATGTTTGTGTATAGAAAAAACTTCGAATACTTGTAACGGCAGCTTGGACCAGCGTTGAGGGTATCTTCTAGTCGAGCACTGCCGACTCTCACTTGTTTTTAAGCATGGTTTGTTTTTGTTTATGCGCATACATACGATAAACTGAAGCTGTGATAATGCCCCATCGCACAGATTAACAGTTCAGCAGTCCATATATGTACACACATACATACATGCATGATGTATTCATATGCGCTCATTAATAATACAATTATTTTATCAACAAGAGCAACAACATAAACAATAAGAATTCCACAGTGCTATCCTGAAACAGTCCATTGAATGCCCGCCTCGTTCTCAGATTGGGAATTCAGTTGCTTTTCAAAGATTGCGCGTAACGCTCGAGCGGAAAACTCAAAGTATATTGTGAACGGATTAAATGCAGTATTGTTGTGTGAATTATTGTGAACAGACAGCTACAAATACAGTTATTTCTATAAATAGCTAAAACACTATATAAATAGCTTTATACAGCACTGGCCTTTGGCTAAGACTCGAATTAAGCTTCGAATCTGGAATGAATTTAAATAAATTGTAAATAAATAATAAAATGATTAAAAATATAATATAATATGCAAGTGTACAATAACTATAAAAATATACCAAAATAGGCTAAAGTGAAAACTTTTAGTAAGAATCTATCTCAACTATTTCTTGCAGTGTATTCAACCCAACTACGCGCACTCAGTGATACTCTAGACATGGCGCTGCTTTGCCAAATTGTTTAAAAAACATAACAAAAAACAGCATAAAAGCCATACATATATTCAAATATATCAGATCAACAAATATCATAAAACATAATTATCAAAATGCGGAAACTCTTGTTTTTGCTGCTAAGCCTTATCGGGATCTCATTATTCGACTTCTTGGAAGCATGTAAGTAACGACTTTTTGTTTATACATAAATATGCACATATTTCCCTATAATAGATTTCCGAAGTCTAGAGCAGATAATAAGTATAAATACAATTTTATTTTTACATATTTCCTTATGATTATTTGAAAAATTTAACAAGCCGCAAGAAATTTCTGAGAATTGATAAGTGCAGAGAGCAAAAAGTATCCGCAAAAAGCGACAAAGCATTCAGTGACAACGACTTTTGAATGCTCTATAGAGAATATTTGAATGCTTGGCATGCCCTGTTTAGCATTTGGTTGCAGGGTATGCTTGGCAAAAAATGATTTCAATTATGACCCTGAAATGCTTAACGCCGGCAATTTGCACAATTAAAATGTGTGCATATATGAGACTTGATCTCATATATCATGTGTCCACATAGCGTCTCGTTATATTATATGAGTATTTATGCGATCCACTTAGACTTCAATGAACGCGGGCCTCGCTTCCTGTCAAATACACACACACACGCAGGGAGAGAGACTTTCTTATAATTTATGATCCACGCTCGATTGCCTCATCTTTTCCCGATCTTCCAATCTCTATGGAGAGCCTTAAGTGAATCGCTAGACACAATTGTGAACTTCGAACGTTCGTTGATAAGCAAAACCGTTTTCCTCTTCTCTTTTTTTTCGGCACTGGCGCCGACTATTAAAACGATCAGCATAACCCATTAAAGTGTCAGGCATGTATGCCAAGCATATTTATTGTGCGACATATCTATTGCATATTGCTTGCTTAAAATGAACTAGAGACAAGCTGGCACGACGACGCAATACCCTGTACACAATGTGGTTACAGCTGCGGTTGGTCGAAAAGAGTCGGTTGGTAGCTCAAAAACTGCTATCAATCGCTTTGAAACTGTAACATTAGAAAATCTTTCCATCAGATTGTAGCTCTAAAACTGTTGATAATAAATAATTGAAAAGATTGACACAACTAGTATTAACACTTTAGTGCGATTATATAGAATATATATATGCCAAAAAAGTCCCAATATACTCTCATCTCTAATATAAACAGTGAAAAATCCAACCAGATCCAAGAACTTTATGCAATCAGCAGCGCTCGCTTTCTCTTATCAACAGTAAACAAACAATTTTTATAAAGAAAAATAATATAATAAAAAATAAAAAGAAATGCATACGTGCCTTAGGAGCTGCAGCCGAGGTCTGAGTCTGAGTCTGAGTCTCAGATCGGGAGCTGACGCTGGCGCAGCCAAGCGCAACGGCTGCTGTGCCCATATCAATGGAGATGGAGCCAATGTACATACATATGTATGTATGTGTGTGTGTGTCCCATGGGGCAATTTGAACCAAATAACAGTCGATAGCGCCACCGTTGAACAGCACTACATAGCCACGTTCCACAACACTACGAAACTGTGAATGGGTTTGCGATATTTGCTGCTGACCTTGAAAAAAATATATCGCAAATAGCAACAAGATCGGGAGGGGGAGAGGGGGATAGAGGAAGAGAGCGAGCGAGAGAGTGGGCTAACCTACTCTCTGTATAAAAGTCTACAATTATATTTTGTAGAGAATTTCTACATAAATTTCTCGTTTGGCTCATAGGGAGAGTATCAAATTCTGAATTGCAGTTACCTTGTAGACATGTCTGTTAAAGCCTAGGAGAGTACTTATTCTAACATATTTATTCAGCTAGTCAAGCATACGATACTTCCTCCCCCTCTCCCACACTCTCTCACTCTTTCCCTCTCTTCATCTACAGACTACCTGTATACAAGTATGCAGCAGACACTCCTATAGAATCTAAAGTATTCAGGTATCGCAAATAATTTAAAAGCATAAGGAAAATATAACAAATGATGGACTAGCTGATACCCTGCGCTCGCCCTAAGACAAGCTTGGAACTTGCTTAAATTTACCCCATACTCCATGAGAAATTGAATTCCAATGCCCGACTGGCAGATACCCCGCATGGTGGAAAAGTAGCCTAAAACTCACATAAATTATATGGAAATTGTCTCATGATTTTCTTCTAGCTAGTTCTAGCTATCTTTTAATGAGATAAAGATTATAATAAATAATTGCTATTTGATTTGATTATTATTTTTTTTAGTGCCACGTCTTCAAAATGACTTTGAGGATAATGATATATTCTACAATTGTGGCGGTGAAATGGGCGTGCCGCTTATAACGCCCTGCAAGGACTCTCTCAAGCTGGATGCGGGCACCACGTACACGCTCCAGTGTGAGGCCAGTGAGCCCATCGAATGGTGGCATGGCCACTATGGACACAAGCTGAGCGAGGCATTTGACAACATTGGGGATCCACAGCGTCCGTATGGCATTAAGCTGACACTGGACGAGGTGAGCGTTGAAAATGTGGGCGCCTATTACTGCATCAAAAGCTCGCTGGCGCTGAATCCGAGCAACGGGACCGAGGAGACGCTGGTCGAGCTGGTCAACAACAATATTGCGAGCACTATCTATGTGTTTGTGAATGACAAAAACAATTTGTTGGTGCCGCTGGAGCCCATGATCCAGGCGCGACAATACTCCGAAGTGATAATACCCTGTAAACCGGCCATGCCCGAGACGGAGGTCCTGCTGACATTTAACAGTGATGTGAGTATTTGCCCAGATCTCATTCAGCTTATCAGATTCACACGCTTTTCACGATGACTTTCGATTTACTTCTCGCCGAGCAGGAAGATAAAATATACTCAAGTATGCTTCATCTAAGCCGATATAGTTTCTACAATTATTCAAGATACGATCCCAAGGTGGGATTCACATTTTTTGCCACTGACACAATGCCCGTCTTCTGGACGTGCAAAACGAATACTGCGAATAAAAACAAGGGTCCCCCAATAGAAATAATCTATTACAGTAGGTGTCATTTTACCTGTAACTAGTAATTAGCTGTATTATCGCTGAACGATAGACATAATCTGTAGTTTTGCAGCACTAAGCAAAGAACATATAGACTGGACAACTAGATTAGAAGAATGGGACCATACCTATTTTGTTGTCGTCAGGTCCAAGCTCGTCTTCGTTTTTGTTCGGGTCCGAGACACGCTAACATGCTCAGACAGCAAGAGATTAAGAAATATAACGGCATAACTGTCTCTTATCCCGCTTCCACTATGGGAAACTGCTTTGGCTTACGCTCAGTGCTCTCTCACGAACGAAAATGAGCTTGGACCTGTCGATAAAAATATGCACAATCCCATTTTCTTACTTTAGTTGTCCAGTCTACATGTTCTATGGTTAGTGCTTGTAGCCAGCCCCCATACTATATTTGAGATCGTCTGTACATACTACATAACCATAAATAAACATATATATTTATATATAGGTTAATATATAATATATACATAATTTCGTAGAGAAAAGTTTAGGAGCGATTTTTCAGGTTTGTTAATCCCTTGTTCGATCGATAGGAAGGAAAGTCTTGTCATGTAACGCTTTCGAGTGCCCTCATAACTCTCTATCTGCTGCACACCCAAAACATAACATTTCATATCTGATACTTCTGACGATAATTATATATATATATATATTGTGCATTGCCCGTAGACATTTTCCAGTGAGACAGCCGCTCGATATGATCCGAAACGCGGCTTTGTTATCGAAATACGCAGCATTACCGATGGCGGTGAATATTACTGCGAGCCCAAAATACCCTCGCCGGATAATGAAGAGGAAAGCACGATCATAGTTGTGCGCTTTATTGGTAACGGTCACATTGATAGTGAGTTTTTGCACCCCAAAGTTTGTGATTTGTGATTTTTTCCGTCCATATGTGTCGTAAATATTGCTTTATTATTTTCAAATCCAAAACAAACAAAAATTATCTCGTATTACTTTAAAATTTCTCAAAGCGGTTATTGGATTTGCACCTCCTATGGCTATGGGTCAAAGTTGTTCGAAAATTAAATCAAAATTCTTAAATGCATTAATCACACGCCACAAGAACACAATCACATACATAAATACACACGCACACACAAGTACAGTAGCTATTGGAGAATTAAAAACTGTAAATGCTTTTTAAATGTGAGGTTATGTGTGCTAAATAGATTCCGATATCTATCGTTAGCTATTTTACTTTTCCTAATTATTATCTACTGTTTCTATAACTCTATTATTACCTATCAAATTAATATGGCTAACACATTCTCAGCATTCGGATTGGATGATAAGCCTATGGTGCCGTCTATGATGTTAACTAACATAACGCACGATGAATTTAAGGTTATGGTTGTCGCTGGTGAATCCATCAATGTTACTAACAGTGTAAATGATACCGTTGCACTAATAATACCTGGTGCTGGGCATGTTGCAAACGCTATCGATAACGTGATCGATAACGATATCGATATCGATAGCGATAACTATACCGATAACGTAACCACCGAGACCCAAGACCCAGACACTGACTACTCATCCTCGTTATCATCATCCTCGTCCTCCTCGCCATCGTCGTCGTCTTCTTCGCCGCGTCGTCCAAAACGTAGCCCCACGAAGTTGGCCCCGATGCAACCCTTGCCCTCAAGGCAACCAAAAGGGCGTAAGTTGTTGCGCTTGTCCCTCACTTCCCGTTGTTTATTGTCTTGTTCTGAATGTCCTGCATTTTCGTTTTTTTATTATTTACTATTGCTTGGGTTTCTGTGTTTGTTTTAAGGGATTTTTCCGCTAATGATTTGCTTTTTTTCGCATGTTTAAAATAATCTATTAATACCGCTTTATATACAAGCAGCTAAGCCTTAGTTTAAATTCTTATGCGTCTAATAAAAGCCTGTGTGTCCATGTCTTTGACTAACTCCCCCAAAACCCGACTAACCCCAATGCATGTAGCTGTAGAAACGCTTGTCAAACCCCAATTAGTTATAGTCTAAGTATTTGTCTCTAATAACGTAATGATCTCTGCGCGCACAACAGAAGCGACCGATCGCCTCAACAAGCCCATCATAAACTCAACATCGCGTGGCCATGTCTACGAGGGACAAACATTCCAGCTAGTCTGCGAAATGTCCGCACCGTTCGGCGTTTCCTACAACATGCAGTGGCTCGTTCCGGACAAAGTGGACAAGGTAGGTTTGACGATATTCTCGTTATCTATCTAAGAGCTATCTTAAACCTGTTAAATAACCGACACGCACGAAACTGAATGCTTTCTAAGAGCAAGCCAAGCTAAAACCCATTTCAATACTCTCAGTTTCGCTACAACTATACCGAGGCGCTGTTCGACAAGCGGGCCGAGAATAACACCCACCGTGTGGGTCGCAGCACGCTGACCGTGACAGATGCCAGGTTGACCGATAAGGGCGCCTACAAGTGTGTCGTGAGTGACACGTTTCAGAATAAGGAGTACGCCTCCTACAGGATGCATGTTATGCGTGAGTATCTAGAAAGCACTTTTCTAGAAAGCAATGAAAACAACTCTAACTCAACAGAGCCCAACTCGAGCTATCTGAAGGTGTCAGAGCCCTCGAATCATTATACGGTGCACGAGCATGTCAACCGGACCATACAGATGACGGCCAACTTTGAGGGCTTTCCGCAGCCCACATTCAAGTGGTACAAGCCCAACGGCATTGAGGTCTGGGACACAGAACAGAACTTTCAGATACTTGCCACCGAGACCAGCACGACGTTGAAAATCCTGAATGCCCAGCTGGAGGACAGCGGCACCTATGTGCTTAAGGGAACCAATGGCATTGATTCCAAGCAGCTGAACTTCAATGTGAGCGTCATTTCGGGACCTGTTCTCAGCATGGATGATGTCTATGTGGTGGCCGGCCAAGAAGCCCATCTCAATTGCAGTGTCAAGTCGTTTCCTCAGGCTGTTGTCACATTCCTATTCAAGCCCTGTAGCCTCAAGCCGCGTTGGCCCTCGTGTGAGCTTGCCTCGCAAAACTTTAGTGTAAGTATTGAATAGTCTATGCAAGCCACGAAACCTTATAAACCAACTAAACCGATCAAGCTATCTTCCCCTTACTAACAGAGAGTTTAACATATGGTTATCAAACAATCTGCCTTAACAGAGAGCTTAGCATCATGTTATCAAGCTATCTGACCTAACCAACAGAGAGCTTAACATAATGTTATCAAGCTACCTGCCCTAACCAACAAAGAGTTTAACATAACGTTATTAAGCTATCTGCCCTAACTAACCAAGAGTTTAACATAATGTTATCAAGCTAACTGCCCTAGCTAACATAGAGTTTAATATAATGTTATCAAGCTATCCGCCCTAACTAACAGAGAGTTTAATATATTGTTATCGTAATTGTTTTTGTTAAATAATATCTTTCGGCTCTATGCAGATTCTAACAAATCCCACTCACTTGTTAAATTCATTACTAAAAAAATTCTTTTAAATTTTATATATCAAATTTATCAATCTTCAATTATTTAACTAAATATTCTTTTGATTTTGCTCCTTATTTGCTGTTCACGATAAACAATTGCCCTTCTAGTCGGAAACAGTTCAGGAACAATATCAGGTACTCGGTTTGTTTAGGTTAATCATACAGATATGCTTTAAACTAAAACGAAATATTCCTATCGAAATATTCCTAATATTTAACAGTACTGCTGTTAAGCAACAGTGGCAGCTGTTAAGCAACAGTTACTCTTACAGACTCTGTTAGACAGCGTTATCTTTAATAGCTGTAAAGCTTGCGAATGTAAAGAGAACAGCAAATCTTCCTTATGTTTCGTTACCATTTCGTTTGAGTTGAAAAGATTATTTACATTGTATTCCCAGCATCTTTTTGACTAGTACCAAGATGTTGTAAATAAATTTTAAAATACAAAAAACTAATTTATATATATTTTTCAACAGTATAAGACAAACACGCGTCCCGGATTGTTAAGCGTAGAGTCGATACACGAGGCCATTTTTACGCCCGATACGCCTGGTATTATTATTTGTGTGGCGCAAAATCAAATCGACAATAAACTGGTTACACAACAGACCAGGGCACACGTCCTTTTGGGTACAATTGCCGAAAACATTAGCATATCCGGCCTGGATCCAAATCGTAAGATAGCCAAGGGTGATAAAGAGAGCTTCACATGCGCCGCCTTGGCATATCATTTCGATGGAAATCTGGAATGGTATCTTGACGGCGAACTGATCAGCGAGAGTCCAGGTAGGTGCACTGACTGATTGATTGACTGATTGACTGGTCTTGATTGATCGTTCTTGCCCCTAGATGTTGAGCTAGAGACGAGCAGCACGGATTATTCCTACACGAAGACTCTCAAGTTCCATGCCATTGCCGATAAGGATCGCGGCACCTACGAATGCCGTGCCCGGTACATCAATGACCCGGACAAGTACGATAGTCGCGAGATAACCGTCTATGTGCACGATCCAAAGGCACCACAATGGGCCTACACGAATCTCAATGCCAAATCGAAAATCGAACGCAATTTGGGTGACTCGCTGATATTGGAGTGCAAATCAAAGGCTGTGCCGCAGGCGAGGGTGAGCTGGTACAAGGACGATGTGGAGCTGTACGAGACGAATCGCACACACATTGTCGAGGACGGTACCAAGCTGCTGATCCCCCATCTCTATCCCAAACACGATGGCATCTATCGCTGTGTGGTCGCCAATCGCCTGGGCAGCATCGAAAATTCCGTGACCGTGGTGATTGCCAGTAAGTTAGAACCTGCGCAGAGATAGAAGAAGATAGAGCTTCAGCTTAATGTTTAACTGCCTGACTCCTTTTTTTTAGATATTCCGGGCGTGAGCAAATTATGGATTTGGGTGGGCGCCATCTTTTTCTGCGTACTGATCGCACTCTGCGCCTTCCTGGCCGTACGCTATCGGCAGGAGCGCAAAAATCATTTGGCCTTGAAGGCCGCGGGATTGGCCAACTTTGTGGAGGGCGATGTGGACCAAATCAATCCGGCGCTGTCACTGGACGAGCAAGCGGAACTGCTGCCTTACAATCGCGAATTCGAGTTTCCGCGCGACAAACTGAAGCTGGGCAAGCAGCTGGGCGCCGGCGCCTTCGGTGTAGTCCTCAAGGGCGAGGCGGAGGGCATACGCAGCGATGAGCCCGTTAGCACCGTGGCCGTTAAAATGGTTAAACGCACCGCCGACGCGGAAGTGGTGCGCGCCCTGGTCTCGGAGCTGAAGATCATGGTGCACCTGGGACAGCATCTGAATGTTGTGAATCTATTGGGCGCAGTTACCAAGAATATAGCAAAGCGTAAGTTAAACTAACTACAGTGAAAGCTCGACTAACCCCTCCTCCTAGTCTGACTTAATATTTTACTCTGCAATATTAACCTTGTAAACTTTACCAGGCGAACTGATGGTCATTGTGGAATATTGTCGCTTTGGCAATATACAGAACTTTTTGTTGCGCAATCGCAAGTGTTTTATCAACCAGATTAATCCCATCACGGATCGCATTGATCCCAGCATCATGACGCAACGCATTTCGGACAACTTTGATTTGCATCGGTAAGTTAATGGCAGCCGCATGGTAACTCTAACAGTAGGTTTACAGCTAATGTCAACTAACATTGTTCTTGTTTCTTCTGCTACAACTAATACGAATTGTTCTAACAAACGCTCTAACTAAACTATGCCCAATCATTAACTAATAACAACAACAAAAAACTTTCCCCAAAATACATATACATACACACACACACACAACCTAACTGTGCCTGTGCCTATGCCCGTGCTTGTGGTTGTGGTTCCGGTTATGTTTATGGTCTACTCCTCCTCTATGCACTGCTCTGAACCTGCTAAATGTGTCTGTGTTGTGCCCAATATATATTAACCGTGTGCATCCAGTGATGTTGGTGGTGGCTTGAAATATGTTAACGTCGGTTTCCCGAACCATCCATATATCAATCACGTAAACAACAACTATACGCACACTCATCGCAGAAACTCCGACAATGATCCACGATCGGGCACCCGTGCCGGCCGTACCGTAACCGGCGGCAGCACCTACGATCGTCAGCTGGACACCTGCGCCACAGAGGCAACCGTGATGACTACTGTGCCAGAGGGTAAGTGTCGGGGATCAGCTACTTCTTATATTCCATTCCGTTCCTTGACGAATGCCCCTCCCACTTTTCGTGCAGATGAGCATGTCATGTCGAACAACTCGATACAACCCGCCTGGCGTTCCAACTACAAGACAGACTCCACCGAGGCGATGACCGTCACCACCACCGACCTATTCAGTTGGGCCTTTCAGGTGGCACGCGGCATGGATTACCTATCCTCAAAGAAGGTACTGCACGGCGATCTCGCTGCCCGTAACATACTGCTCTGTGAGGACAATGTTGTGAAGATCTGCGACTTTGGTCTGGCACGTTCCATGTACCGCGGCGACAACTACAAGAAGTCCGGTAAGTGAAGTTGCATTTATATCTTTGCATACACACAATTAATAAGAAATCTTCTGTTTTACTTGCAGAGAGCGGCAAGCTGCCCATCAAATGGCTGGCGCTGGAATCGCTTAGCGATCATGTGTTCAGCACCTACAGCGATGTCTGGTCCTTTGGCATTGTGCTCTGGGAGCTCTTCTCGCTGTCCAAGGTGCCCTATCCGGGCATTGATCCCAATCAGGAGCTGTTCAACAAGCTAAACGACGGCTATCGCATGGAGAAGCCGCCATATGCCAATCAGGAACTCTACGAAATAATGCTGGAGTGCTGGAGGAAGAGGTAAATAATATTGCATTACCTTTTAAAGCATGTTATTAATATTTACCTCTTGAATCATGATTAGTCCCGAGAGCAGACCTTTGTTCAATGTGCTGGAGCGACGCTTTGCCAACATGTTGGGCGAGGATGTGGCCAATGTAAGTAGATCTCCATATACCCAGATTGTAAGCCGAACAGGTTCGAAACTATGGAACTGTGTCCCAATTCAAGTTGATAAAGTAACAGCCGAGACGATACCCAAACCTGGTGTTTATCAGGTTCATGAACCATACATAAGGCAGGAAGCTGGTTTCAGTTTTAAACTGAACCACGGGAAATTTTTATTTGGGTTTAGAGCCCTGCTATATCCTCCTGCACTTTACTAACAAGCACTCGTTTTTGTTTACCGCAGCACTATCTGGATTTGAACGATCCGTACATGCGCTCGAACACGGAGTACATGAAGAATCGGCCCACGGACTATTTATCGCTAATGGGCTCGCCGGATGAGTTTGCACCAGCGGCGCCGCGCTATGTCAATGGGCACATAGTGCCCGATATACGTAAGTACATATGGAATGCTTGCTTGGATGTGGTCACTAACCGCCTGCACACACACCCACACACACACATCCTTCACACTAACCCGTTCACAGGAATCGAAGCATCACCCGATGATTACCTACAAATGAATGCCGAGAACAGCACAGCCATATTTTCACCCACGCGTCCCAAAGGCGACGCGAATCAAAGCACAGAATTTGCCGATTTGCCAGCCATAGAAACAAATGAAACCTCTTTCACGTTCCCAGATACGCGCACTGTTGTGGGCCAACATTCGCCAACGCTGGCCAACAATATGGACAGCAGCGCACACAAGCCGTTGCGCCGGAAGAACGGCTTGCCCACCGTGGATGCAGCGGATCAGGCGCCCGAGGAGATACCCATGCTGCATCGCACCTCCACATCGGATGGTGAACGCAGTCCCGAGCAGGCACGCCGCTTTCCTCAGGCGCTGAAGCAGCAATATGTTACGCCCACGCCCTCGCCCCGTCATCACATCGAGACGACGCTCAATGGGAGCGGCGAGAACTATGTGAATGTGAAGCCGCCGCGTAAAAATCTGGTCAACAAATCTGCGCCCGGTGGCAGCAGCAACACAGACGCCTTCTCCAATCCCAGCTACCAGCCGCTAACAGTTGTTAACGAGAAGCAGGAGCGTAGATATTAAAACTATATTACTTAAGAATCACACGAGGGGAAATTACTTAATTAGTTGGACATTTAGAGCCCAACTAATTAGGCACTAATCGCCTAGTTCTATTGCCGAGATATTTAACTTGCATGTTTCATAAGATACAATCATCTCATTACATTGATTAGTGTCAGCATTTCGTATAAAACATTAAGTTATAATACTACTTAAAGCTCTATCTCTATATGTTTTACCCTAGCGTTTAGTTAATTGTAAGTGAGCATGTATATAAATATGTTTTACTCATTTAGAATGTGTATAATAATAAAAACAAACCCAATTAATTTACAAACATGATCTTAATTCTTTGGGTATGAACAATGGTTGCTAGAACGCAACTTTTATGGTATAATTGTGGAATGTCTCGGTTTCCATTCGTTATCACATTTAGGAACTTAGGTTTTCTGATTTGATAAACGCTTGCTGTTCCTCAATGTGCATTCGCTTGATTTCCAGCTGCAGCATTATCAACTCCTTTTTTAATTTTAACGATATCAGCTTCATATTATGCCTCTGGGCAGCTCGTAAATGTTCATTTTGGTAAAACGTTTGCTGTAGCTGAAGCAAAAGCTTTTTCTCCTCCAGCAAAGTGCGCTTTATTAAAACTTTCTGTTGGGTTTCCTTTAGATGTTCGGAGACAAGATTCTCAGTTGATTTCGAATTGGGACTTTCATTAGAAGTCGCCAGAAAATTTTGTGCACATTGCTAAAAGAAAAGTTTAAATATTAATTTACTTGACGAAGAATTGGATTATGAAACAGACCTCTTTAAATTCCAGTATTTCGAATACTTCAGCTTTAATTGGCGTCATCTCTTCAGTTTTTACTAGAAATATTAAAAGTATTAGCCATTGTTAATGCCCCACTCTTAAGTATCGAAATATGTTCAAACCTGGCTTCCCGTATTTACCTTCATTTAAAAATAGCTTCCTTTGCTCAGGTGCCGCGGTTTCCAAGCTTTGACGATTACTTATCTTTAATTTCGAGCTCATGCTTTTGTACTTGTCCCTTAGCGCTGACCATGTGCGCTGTATTCCAGTTTGCTTGGAAAATTGTTGGGCCACATCCTCCCAGGATTTCCGTTTGCCCGTTACAGTTGTGGAATTTTTGATGACATGATTATTCGCCTGCATTAGCTGCAGGAGTTGCAGTTCCTCCCATTTTGTGAAATTCTTGCCACGTTGTCTCTTGTACCGGTTCATCGACATTATATTTAAGGAATTGCAGTTAACTAAACATTATATAGTTTATGTATTGTAAATTAATTTGCGAGCAATTGTTTACATTGGGTGCAGGGCTGCATCAACTACTTTCTCGCCATATAAAGAGCTTAGTACGCTGGTCAAAAACAATGCAGCATGATTTATTTAACCGACAACTTAATTTCTTCAAGTTTAAGTATCAATTTAGAATACTAACTATAACATATTAATTATATGTTTTCACATAAATACTTTGTGCAATATTTGCCAATTATTTGAATGCAGGCAAAATATTTGGTAGTATTGCTTACTATAATTGACAGTTCTAAGCAGGTTAGCAGCTCCGTCGCCATTCACAGTGCTAGGCCACAACATATCATGAAACGGTCACACTGCATTAAAGAATATAAAACGCAAGCACGGCGTTTCTATTCACCTTTGGTAATTTTGTTCTTCAATTGTTAAAAACAAAGTGATAATTAAAAATGACTTGAATAACATTGAGACTACATATCCATCTTTTTTTTTTGTTTTTTTTTTGTATTTTTTTTGGCACGTGAAAAGTATTTCTAAGTATTTAGCCGCTAAGTGAAACAGTGCAACCACAACAGCAACAACAACAATTGCTAGAGGAACGCCAGGCAATATTCGATGCAGACCGGTGGAAAAAGTACAGCAAAAATCTTAAATAACATGTGTTAAACAATTGCTGGGCAATTCGGCAAGGCAGGCGGCAGCGCAGCGGTTTCGCCAGCGGAGTTGCTGGCAACGGCAACTGTAAACAAACGCGATAGCTCGGTGGTTTATCCACATTGTACAGTCACACACACACACACACACACACACAGATACGCGCCCATACGATGGAGGCGCAAAAACTTTATATAAAAATAACGCGACTCTCACTGAAATCCGCCTCGAATTTGTCCAAGCGCCGCATCCAAGAGCTAAACTCTGGTATTGGTGAACTGCGCCAGCTGCTGTCGTGTGCCGTCTGCTGCCAGCTGCTGAACGATCCGTACAAGCCGAAGGACAAACGCTGCGGCCATCATGTGTGCCGGCTGTGCCTGCGCGGCCGAAAGCGTCTGTTGCCCAGTTGCGCACAGTGCAATGATTGCTGCGACTTCAAGACCTACGAGGAGAACAAATCGATGGCCATGCAACTGCTGTGCTATAAGACGCTGTGCGTGCATCTGCTGCAGTCGTCGCTATACGCCCAGCTCTACCAGATGCAGCCGGACATGGAGAGGAACTACCACACCGAGCGGCGACCACGCATTAGGCTGCCGGACAGACCGACACAATGGTTCATACAGGAGGGCGCCAATTATGAGGACATGTGCGATACATTTTTATCTCAGCCCGAGTTGCCTTTCCTGGGGCACATGCCCCCATCGCTGCCAGCCGAGACGCCGCCCACGACGGCGGCCACAACGCCGGAGCTGCCGTACGAACAGCATATGCCCGAGCAGCTGTCCCTCACAGACATTGAGCTGGAGGCAGCGGTAACCGGCGAGCAGGCACAGTACTCCCATCCTTTGCCGATGATGACGCCGGGTGCGCGCATATTAACCCACAGTCACATCGCACCGCAGCCACAAATGCTGATACCAGCCGAACAGACATTACTGCCAGCCGGTTACATTGAGTCCCGCTGGTCCGATCAAGTGGATTTATCGGGTGCCCTCTCGCTGCCCACGTACGCGAACAGTCCGACCTACACAACGTACGTTATGCCCAGCAACGAGCTGCATATGCCCTCCATTGGTCAAGTGGTGCAACTGCCACAACAGATGGCAGCAACGACGACGACAACAACGGCGTTTGAACCAGTTGCCGTCGGTGGTGCCAGCAGTAAACGTCGTCATGCCCAGCTTCTGCTTGAAGATGTGCCGGAGGAACAGTTGGAGCAGCCGATGTTGGAGAGCAACGAGCCCGTTGTCACAAGCCAGCCGGTTCCACGCATGAATTTGCGCAATCATAAGGCAACCATAATCTCATCGGTTCAGGTTAAGCCACCCACTGCGACCTTATCTCCAATAATTGCCGCAGCTCCCGTGGCTGCATCGCAAGTAGCAACCGCTCCTGCAGCTGTTAATGTAGTAAATGTCCCAGCTGCTCCTCCTCCAGCTGTAGCCGCTCCCGTGGTTGTAGCTGCAGCCCCGGTAGCAGTTGCTCCCGTAGCCGCAGCTCCCACACCTGCCGTAGCTGCAGTGCCTGTAGCCAAATCAACTAGAGCTGCAACTCTTGTAGCCAAGGCTACCACAGCTGCAGCTCCCGTAACCGCGCCTGTTGCGGCTGCAGCTCCGGTAGCAGCTAAAGCTACCGTTTCCGCTTTTCCAGTCACATCCACACCTGTCAAGGCACGCGGCACACAAGCGTCAAGCAAATTGCATAAGGCCAAACCGATAGATACGCGCATGTCGCACATTTGTCGCTGTGGCACCACATCGGCACCCGGCAGAGCGACCTGTCGCAACTCACGTTGCACCTGCTACGTGGCGGGCAAATCGTGTGTTGATTGCAAATGCATTGGCTGCAAAAATCCGCACCAGGATGCGGCTGAAACCAGCGATGAAGAGGACTTTAATTTAGAGGCGCCCACGGAAACGGTTGCAGAGGAGCCCAAGCCGGTAGCAGCAGATGCAGAGAAGCCCACGCCGTCTGCACCAGAAGCAGCAGCGGAAGGAACAGCTGGCATGCAACCTGGCTTCACCTTGGTGCCGCTGGACAATTTACAGCAGACGCAGCATCCGCTGGTACTAATGCAAAACGAGGATGGTCAATATCAGGGTTAGTCCAGCTGCGCCTAAACTTGCTTTACGTTTTTGGAATTGATTCATTTACTCTTTACGCTGCAGGTTTCAACATCTTTAACGGCAACGAGCCCGTCGATCCCGCTCAGCTGGGCTTCCAACGCGTGCCGCTGCGAAGCAATGATGGCAACACGTCCATACCTGAATTTGCGTTCGTTATGCCACCGCCAGCTGTGGTGGACCCAACGCTGGAATCACAGTCGACGCCGTCGCCAACAGAGCAGCCGGCAAAGAAGTTCAAGGGCGTGGAATCGCCAGAATTAGATGCCGATTGCGGTTCGTCCAACAAGTCTGCGGCAGAGCTTGTCAGCGCCGTCAATGCTGCCGCTGGCGACAGCCTCGGCGCTGACAAGGAGCATGCCATGTTTGAGTATTTCCTCAACGAAGACGACGACCTGTAAGCAATCCATGTGACCGGGCTGGTGTGTGTGTGTGTATATCGTCCTCGTTACGTAGTTGCCATCTCTGGTCGAAAGTGTGTTGTTGTTACAATTTGTGCGTAGGTAGCAGAGCTGTTTGTCATGTCCTTGCCCTGTGCCTGCGTTCCATATATGGATACGTATATGATACCTACACTCAGGTACAGGGCATTTGTCTGGTCGGTTGCAATCGACTTAAGCGCTCATCTCTCATCCTTTTTGTTTTTCAGCTATAATTATTGCACAACCATCTACTCATTTTATGTTTGTATTGCCCAAGTGTTTTACCCTGGTACAACCAGGTCAGCCATAAAACCACAGTCTACAAATCCATATACATATACTCTAATCCCAATGTCTCCGGAAAGGAGCTCTCAAAACTCATATATACCCTAAGTAAGGACACTTGGGCGACTAACAGAAATTATTTATGGCGCATCCCTACTTTCCCTATTTTAATTTTGTGACCTCTTACCTTAAGTGATATAATTGTATGTGAACGTACATGAAAAACTTGATAACCTTAACGCTTGAGTCAGGCGCCGCGCTGCAGGATCTGCACCAGCTAAATCCATTTAGGTAAATCCAAAGCAATTTGTATTTTTGTCGTACAACGAATTGTAACAATTAGGCAAAAAGTTGATAACTAGCGAATAATTGTAACTATGCTTTGTGTCAAATGCGGTCGCTGTAAACCAAAAAAAAAACAAACAAAATCTAATTTTTTTCATAAATTTAAGGATACTTTTTTTTCATAATTATAAGCCAATTTTTTTTTCATATTTTAAGCTAATTTTTTTCATATTTTTAAGTGAACGTCATAATCTTAGGTCACTTTTTTTTCATATTTTTAAGCAATTTTTTTTTCTAGGCTAAGAACATTTTTTTGAGCATGAAACCTTATTTTTTTGAGCATGAACCCTTTTTTTTGAGCACGTGAAAGTCAAACATTTTTTTTTTTTCTTAATTTAAGATTATGTATACTCGGAATTGTAAAAGCCAGTTGCAATAAAAAATATTTGTTTGCAAATTTAAATAAAGATATTTATCTAATGACAAATTCAGGTTGTTAATTTCAAAATATTTTAGCATTGCAAGCCACATGATAAACTAACTGACAACTAATCAGGAAGGAAGTAGCTAAAAATCATATTGTAAATCAGATAAATAAAGAAATATATCTATTGACGAATTGAGATTAAAAATTTACAAATATTTTTGCAAGAACCGTATTGCAAGCCACATGATAAACTAACTGACAACTAATCAGGAGGCTCAGTAGCTAAATGATATTTTAAAGGAGCATTCAGTAAGAATTTCAAGGGACTAGAAAGTGTTGACAATATCTTCTACAATTAAAGTGAATTCTTGTAGACATAACTAGCTTTCTTTTTTAATAAATGGTTATATTTATTGAATAGAGTGAATGAAATTTGGGAGAAACAGATCAGTTTTCCAGGAGACAAATCTCTCTGTCTATTGAGCGGGTAAATGGAATTTTCTCAAAACGTCGTGACCGCTTCCGGCGACTCAAACTCAACGCCAGCCACGCGCTCGCTCAATTCCGAGTTAAATAAAAAAAAAATCGGCTCATCTCAGCTCAGCATTAGCCGTGCCCTTTGATAAGCGCTGCGACGGCTGCTGCTGTGAAGTGCTCATCATTATCTCTTGATTAACTCGGACCAGTCGTCAGTTGGAATCCGAGTCGAGTGGAGGCATCAAACGCGCATCCGTAATCATTCTCTTCTTCTTGTTGTTGTTGTTGTTGTTCCTCAACTGATAAGCAGACATTAATAAGAAAATCGCACAAAGATGAAATCGCTGATAGTATTACTCGTGGCACTTCTAATCCTAGCTTGCAACGTGCCAGCGCAGGCGCAGGATGAGAATGGTGAGTAGATATACTTCATGTCAACTCCATGTAGTTCCAATGTATTGTTGAACCTTGTCCCACCCGCAGAAGCAGAAGAGGGCGATGAGGCGCAAGAGATTGAGGCAAGCAAAAATAAACTGGCCGCACAGATTGAGGCGCTGCTGGAGCACTACAAGCAGGAGGATCCAGTTGGATTACCTGGTGCGCCCGTACCGGATCCCATAGAAGTTCCCGATATGGCCAAAAATATGGGCATAAGCAATCTAAACATGATGAAAGTGAAGGCCTACGGCCTGTCCAAATTTCGCATAGCCAGCATCAATGCGGACTTCAAGGAGATGATGGCAAGTAGACAAAAAGGATTACGGCGAACAATTCAAAAATGTCTATGTTGCAGATAGAGGCAGGCATACAGCTGGACGAGATGGTGGTCAAGGGCAACTACATACTCAGCTCCTTCTTTTCGAAGACCAACGGACCGTTTACTGTGCTGCTGAAGAATGTGTATGTGCGTGGCTCGGCCACGCTGGGCGTGGAACGTGATGGCCACCTGACCACGGAACAGATTAAGATGGACATTACCTTTGGCGAAATGGCCATGGATTTTCAGAATCTCGGCTTCCTGGGCAGCGTGTTCCAGAGCGTCATCAATTCGGCGCCCAATGTTGTATTTGATGCCATGAAGCCGTTCATGCTACAGGAGGCGGACAAGCAATTGCGCACGGAGATCAATGCGTTCATTGAGAAGAACATGGGCGATCGCCGGATGCCCAATTCGATAACGCCGCTGGACAGCGCCATTGCCGAAGGACGCAAGCTGGTGCGCCAAAAGGGACTCGATCCGTATCATGTGGCCGACATGAATCGCACAATGGGTGTTTTTAGTGTACAACTGTCCAACACCTGGATCAATGGCATCTCCAGTTTCTATCGCGTGGGCAACATCACAGCTGCCATGCAAAATAATACTGTCTCGCTGCGGTTGCAGGTGGGCACACAACAGATCACCGGCGCCGGGCAATGGGAACTGGGCTTTGGACTCGTGACGCGCGTTGGTCATGTCCAGTTTACAGTGCAGTATATACGCGCCACCGTTGAGATTAGCCAGCCCCTGGACACACGACAGCGACCACAGATTAACGATTTGCAGCTTGATATGGGCAACATTCAGGTACGATGCGATGGCGCCGGCACCTTGGACTATGTCATGGAGTTTGCGGTGAATGTGTTGCCCAATCTGTTGCGCTATCAGATAATGGATGCCATCGAGAATCCCATCAAGCAGCGTGTCCAGGAGAAATTCAATACCATCGATGTGGAGCAGGTCATCAAGCAGCAGATCGAGAAAAACGATCGCGAGGGCGGCAATTTTGCCATCGATGTGAATCTATTCAAAATGTTTTAGTTATTGTTTTAAAGTTTTATAGAGTTTTATACTCTGCAATGTAATAATTACTTTTGCTAATTAAATACTTTCAATTACCATGAATAACAAATACTTTTGAAAATGAAAATTACTCTCAATTACAAAGCTTGACCTTTCTTTAAAGTTCAACTCATCAACTCATCATGTTGTTACATAGAAAGGATTTCCACGCATTTTTCATGCTCTTAGGTGGAATTTGTAATTGAAAGCAAAAGTAATTGTTGTGGTAATTTCAAGTGATAAATATTTATATATCTAGTTATAGAGGGAATGTGCCTATGGCTCTTTGACGGCAAAGCAGAGCAACTGCAGCCGCATATTGCGCTTCACACGTTCAAGTATCTCATCCGCTTTGCGCTTCTGTTCGCTGTTCAGTGGCGGAGTAATGGCTTCCAGAGCCTCCATAAAGTAGTTTCTGCGAAGGCAAGCAAAGTTTTATTAATGTATGAAAAAAGAGGGAAACATTCTAAAACTCACTTGGCCGTCTCGTTGGCATAGTTTTCGAGGGCATCGCGCAAAAGTCGTATATCCACATGCGCCTGAATGGCGCCCGTGTAGCTAAATCGTTGCACGCAGCTCATCAGACGCGCCAGTTCCTCGGAAATGGTCTGCACAATGGATTCCAATATGGGACGCAGCAGTGAGGGCGAAATGCTGTATATCTCGGAGTAAACACCCACTAGATTATCGCAGCACTCGTGCGCATAGGGACGCAGCTGACCCAGGCCGATTTCCATCTCGTGATCCCACTGAAAGCGGCCCAGGTACATGGAGGGCTCAATGGTGCCCACCAGTGGATCACCCTTATGCTCCACATATTCCTCCAGCAGATTGGTAAACAGCTGATTGGCATTGTAGCGCGCCGTCTCAATAGCCAGCGTAGGCAACGGATAGCCATAGCGGACGAAAACTCCGCCAATGTGCGGAAAGAAGCTCTTGTTGCAGTACGCATAGTTTGCCAGGCAGCAGAGCATGCGTTGTTCCCAGTTGACTGCTGCGCCTCCAACACCGGACACCGACTCCGGTTGCTGGGCATTGGGAAATCCGAGCAGCTGGGACACATTATGCGTAGGCGTCTCATCGTCGTGGGTTGAATAGGCCAGCTCAGCTATTACGGCGCTGAACGCGGACAGCAGCTCCTGCAACCGCTGTGTTACCTCGCGCTGCCCATCTGAATGTGGCTCCAGCAGATTACCCTCACGCACCTCCGGTTGCATGCACACAGACTGTACCTCGTCTAGGGTCTCCACCAACAGGGTTTCCAATGCAGCGGGCAGCTGTGTCGCGCCCGGATAATCCTCTACCGTCATTTCCCATGTCTCTTGTGCGCCCAGTTTCTTGCAGCGATCCGTGGCCCGCTTGAAGATGATTGAGAAACAAAACAGGCGCACCTCATCAATTAGCTTCTGTATAATGTCCAGTGCATCCGAGGGCAAGTCCAGACCAATGAGCGTAGCGTATGCAATGCGCGTGTAACGCAAACATTGCGGTATCCACGGCAAAAAATGATGTGTAGCCGACGAGGAGCCAATGGGCCAGGACAAACCGCTGGACTGGCGCAGGGCCCGTTGATCGGCAGCAATGAGTATGGCCAGGCGTAAGTAAACACAAAACTTCTCGATCGCCGTTAGCACCATGCGCTTAAAGTCACCCGGCTTTGGGTCGTGGGGTCCACGTAATTCGCCCGTGAAATAAAGCTGTCCCAGGCGCCACAGGTCGGGTAGCTGGGAGGCAGCAATATCGCAGAGTTCCTCGCAAAAGTTAACACGACTGGGCGCCTGGCTGGGATCGCGACTCTTGGACTTTTCCTGCGGGGCTGCATCCTTGTTGGCGTGCTGCTCAAATGTCTGGCGGAAGGTGGCCTCCAAGTATTTAGCACGTGCTTCGATGGCATCCCAAGCGGGATCCGTATTACGCAGCCTATCTCCAATGGTTGTGCCGCTTTGCTGTAGCTCCAGGCTGGTCAGCGCCTTTATCAACTTTTTCTGCTGTTCCACGCTCTGGGGCATCTTGACCACCTTCTCGTGCAGCTGTCGGCGTATCAACAAGATGCGCTGATCCACCTCCTCCAACACCTGACGAAATATAGCCAGCTCCGTTTTGCCAAACAGATTCTTGGCGCGCGAATAATCATTGACCACAATGTCATATTCCCCCGCCTTGGCACGACGATCCACAGTATTGGGCAGGCAGAAGAGAAACTTGTGACGCGACAGCGCAAAGAGCACCGAGCGCGTGGAGTCTGCTTTCTCCTTGCGCACGAGCACATCTGTGAAGATCTTCTGCGATTCACTAATGGAGTCTGCAAGGGGCCAGATTAGCTATATTGATAGGGCTTGAGAATGGGTATATGGGCACTTACTCTCAATGGACTGCTCGAGAATGTTTAGCGGTTCGCTGCCGTGCAGCTTGACATCCTCCTGCAGCTTATCCCGGATGTTCATTAACGTGTCCAGCTGATCAATTACTGAGCCAGCATTTGATTTCAGAAACGAGAGTTGTCCCTCCTTTTGGCTTTCCACCTTGCGCTTTAGATAGGCCAGGCCAGCCTTAAGATCTTCAAAGGAAGTGGCCAAGTGATTCTCGAGCAAAAACCAGGCGGGTGAGAAGTTCTCCTGCGACAAATCACCGCAAGCATCGGGAAACAAATCGCGCAAATCTTCCGGTATTTTCTGCTCATTTCCCTCAATAGACAGACCCAACGGATCCTCCTGAGTTAGGCCAGACTGCGTAAGCGTGCGGCGACCCCAGGCAAAGTTTTGCGATGGCGACTCCTCAATCCACACAGCCGACTCCTTGAGCGGTCCAATTGTTTCATGGTAGGCACGAAATTGCACCGTGGATGTGCCCACACCACCACTTATAGTTGTCACTATAATATCACCCTTACCTTTGGCTGGGCCAGTTCTGGCTATGATTTTATTAGGTGACTTCCATTCCGCCGACAACAGACAGTCGGAGCCGCAGATTTTGAGACCTGAATATACGTGAAAATATACTGTAAAAATGCAGGGCCGATGACGACAAAACGCTTTGAATACCAATGAGATCCTGCACACGGGTACCCAGGAATTCGCCACGTATGATAACCCGCGTTCCCGGCGGACCCTCCTTGGGCGACAGACCCGTTACCACCGGTTGCGGGGCCATTACGTCCGATATAAATAATAATTAAAGAGCAACGCCTACAAAACAGCAGCCGCAAAAACAAACTCAGAGTTTCGATAAAAAGACCAGTGTGTGCACACCTAGCAAAAAATACTGTCATTATTGTTATCGGCAGTGTGTACACTCACACAGCTGATCAAATAATCAAGCCGAACAGCTGTTTTTGGCTCGGCGTTGGCCGCAGTAGGAAAATGGATGACGTCGCCAGCGCGCAAAGCGAAAATGAAAATTTGCGTAAAATTCGTAACCGTCTAATGCAATGGGAATCCAAGACCGATCCACTGGCAGCGCTAAGCGCACAGCAGGAGGAACACTTGGATGTGCTCACCAATTTGTGGCACGACGACGAAACTTTGGTAAGTCAACATTCAATGGACACGCAGGCCAAAACAAATTATTGACATGAGCTTTTTAATTGTAGGTAACGTTGTCTTCCACACCCACAAAAGCGTCCAAGCCAACGGAGTGCAGCAATGAGGTGGACAAACAGCTGCCAGAGGGAGGCCTGCAGAATATAAACGATTTTCTGCTCTGGTTTGTGAACGTCAACACGGAGATCGAGCTACGTGGCGACGCCAATTACCACAAGTATCTGCAGCAGCTGGAGCAACGCAAGTCGGAATGTGCTCATATGCTTGATCAAATCACTGTGGCCATGGATCGGCTGGGTGCGCTTAGCGCTGAGTACGAGTTTGTCTCGCAGAAGACCAGCGCTCTCAATACGGCCAGCGAGCAGTTGATTGACGAGCAGCAGAAGCTCCAGGAGTTAAGCAATGAAATCCAGCGACGATTTCATTTCTTTAGTCAGGTGGAGCTGTTAAATCAGCGCCTGCAAAGCCCCACGTTGTCCGTGGCCAGTGAAGCTTTTCGCGAGTGTCTCAACAAAATTGACGAATGTTTGAATTATCTAGCGGAGCATGTGAGTAATACGTACGTCCGAATCCCAGCTAATAGCCAATAATTGTGAATTATTTTAGCCCAACTTCAAGGACGCTGCTGCCTACAATGTCAAGTACAAGCAGTGCCTGTCCAAGGCGACGGGCCTGGTGCGCAACTATGTGGTTAATGTCATCAACCAGGCCACGGAAGCGACACTGCATCCCCGCAACAGTGGTGGCGACGCCGGTTCGCTGCAAGCACCCGATGCCGCATTTGCACTCTACTATGGCAAATATCAAACAGCGGCGGCTAAAGTGAAGCGCGTCGCACAGCTCATCGAATCGCGCCTTGATCACAGCAGCAGCAGCGAGTATGTTCAGCTAATGACGGATCTACAGCAGCATTATCTTGCGCAGCGTGCCAGTGTCATGTCGCCTGCCGTCAATCAGTCCATACAGAATGTCAAGAATGCTCACAAGGGCGATCATTGTTCGCTAACGCGCAGTGCATGCGCCTTTCTTGTCCACGTTTGTCAGGACGAACAGCGTTTGTATTATCAGTTCTTTGGCACAGGCGCAGCGCATCTGACGTAAGTTTCCCTGGATGTATGCTTTATGCATTGACTTATTTTTTCCACTTGCAGTGTTTATCTGGAGGGTTTGTGCACAATTCTTTACGATACCTTGCGGCCGTTTATTATACACATCAATCACTTGGAAACGCTTGCAGAGATCTGTTCCATATTGCGCATCGAAATGCTCGAGGAGCATGTCCAACAAAATCGTATGTCATAGCTTTACATCTCTTCTTCCACTAACTAACCCGACATTCTGTATCTTCGACACAGCCAGTGGACTGGAGGCATTTGCGACCATAGCTCATCAGCTGCTCCAGGATGTTCAGGAGCGGTTGGTATTCCGTGCGCATTTGTATCTACAATCCGATATACAAAACTACAACCCTTCGACTGGCGATTTGGCATATCCAGAGAAGCTGGAAATGATGGAGGTACATGTGCGCATTATTTTCATAACTTCTTCAAATAACATTTTACTATTATTACAGAGCATTGCGTTGTCGTTACAAGAGCCTACCCAGCTGCGACGCTCGGATTCCCGCGCGTCTATGATGTCCAGCGAAGCGGAGAGCGTGGACACCGCCTACAGAGTCAAACAGATGAGTAGGTGCAATGCATCAGCAGCGAAGTTGGCAATTAATTCTGTTTCTTTTATAGATTCGCCCGCTGATCTGCATGGCATGTGGTATCCCACAGTGAGACGTACTTTGGTCTGTCTGTCTCGTCTGTACCGCTGCGTGGATCGGCCCATATTCCAAGGTCTCTCCCAGGAGGCACTCAAACTGTGTATACAGAGCGTTTCCCATGCAGCTACTAAGATAGCCGCCGCGAAGACGCCCATCGATGGCGAACTTTTTGAAGTGAAGCATTTGCTGATATTGCGCGAGCAAATCGCACCGTTTCGTGTTGATTTTACCATAAAGGAAACCTCGCTGGACTTCAGCAAGGTGAAGACGGCAGCTTTTGGTCTGCTTCAGAAGCGCAAGCAGCTGTTCTCCATGGGCAGCAGCAATGCATTACTTGAATTTCTGCTCGAGGGAACGCCACAGATCAAGGAGCACTTGCTGGATTCGCGAAAAGAAGTCGACCGTCAGCTGAAGACGGTGTGCGAGCAGTATATTAAAGATGCAGTACACATGCTGATAGGTCCGCTCATCACATTCCTGGACAAGGCACAAGCACTGTTGGCACACGACACCGCCAAAGCAGCGAACACAACAACGCCAGACGCATCCTCCACGGGCAAAGTTAGTTACGTGCTGCGGCAAAGCAGCTGGGCGAGTCCACAGCAAATCAGCAGCATTATCCAAGAGACACAGCGCCTGATCAAGGCCAAGCTGGCGGTGCTGCAGCGAGCGATGCAACTCTACCTGAGCAATCGTGATACCGAGTTTATAATCTTTCGGCCCATACGGGTAAGTTGTAAGCTTCAAATTTCTGGAGTCGTTGCACTTAATTTATACATATTCCATTGCAGAATAACATCATACAAGCCTTTGTTAAGCTAGAGCAACTGCTAACAACAAATGGCTATTCTGCGGATGATATGATCATTACGAGCTGTCCCTCAGCAGAGCAGGTGTCCATTTTGTTGTCTAGCGCCAGCATATTAGCCGCCGAGGGCGTGGCAAGCTTCGCAGCGGCAGCACGTAAAATAAGCACATCATCATCCGTAGAGGGTGCAACAGCTGGTAGAAAGCTAAGCGGCATATCCAACAAGGCGGAGCAAGCCCATGTGGTTGTAGAAGAGTCCGAAGGCGAACAGACGCCGGCAGCTATAAGCACACCAATGCCAGTGGCAGCAGACGCCCAGCAGAGCACAGTTTCCGGACAACCACAAAATGTGACTGTGGAGAAACCAGATAACGAGCAGCAGCCCACACAGATAAGCTCAGCATAGTATACAGAATATGTTATCCCTATGTATTCCCTATTCCTATGTGTGTATTTATAAATCTAAGCCATTCAACATGTATATTACAGTTTATTCTAACCAAGTAGAGCTATTAATCGAGCCAGTTTCTACAAATTGGGAAACAGGCTCGATTTTAATTATTTTTGCTAAGCAGCCTTAAGCGTGCTGAGAATGTGACGAAGTCAACATAAATTATCAACATTAAATATAAATTACAAACAAAATGACAATTAGTTTAATTAAAGATCTAATAAAAGGGCAGCACACATTGGCCGCTGGTCAAAAGTTGGATATGTTTCGTACGGGATCTGAACTAGGAAAGTGAGCATTTATCCTTTCCATTGGCTTGCTGCGAATCGCGTCCACCCACAGTTGTTGCGCGTTGCGTATTGGTATTGGCTGTGGACGTGGCGCCGCGCCGATTTGTACTAGCAGCATCATCCTGCTCCATGATGGATAAAGCTAACGCATGCGCCAAAGCCTCGTCCTCAGTCTGAAAAATCAAAGAATAGTTTAGTATCTGACGTGGTTTCTTATGACTATTAAAACGCAAAGAAAATTTTTCCAACTTTAAATTGTAAATAAATAATTTTGGAAATATTGCAAACTACCTAATCCGAAAAGGATTGCATTCAAACTGATTTGACTACATATATGTCTACATATATGTCTTTCTAGTACATCTTACCATATTTCCTTGTATGGTTTGAACTTGAATGGGCGTAGCAGCTGCTGCTGCTGCTAGTGGAACATTCCTTGCTGGGGGATTTGCTTGGGGTTTGCTTTGGCGTCGCTTCTCGGCTGCCTGTGCTGCCATTGACCGTGTATCGGTGAATATTTTAAAAATGCCTTGAGATGTGCCCGCCGCTGACGCCGCCGGGGCAGAAGATCCGGCTGCACTCTCGGGCTTGCAGTCGTGGTCGCTGGTGTGACGATGACGTAGACAGAAATTTAATTTGCACTGCGAGCAAAGGACGGGTATCAGCTCTTTGCGTTTACAGCCCTTCGCATGGCAGCGATTTGTGTAGATTTTTTTGCTATCCGATTTGCATTGCTTGTCGATGTGCTGGCCAACTGTTAAATCTGGCTCAACGCCAGGAGCCGTCGGCACAGGCTCTCCGCACAGCGGACATATGGGCACTTGAAAGTTCTTCTTGTGGGCACCTGGACACTTGTGACGTTCGTAGTTGTAATGCGTGGCGCAGAACACCTTGTCACATGAGTCACATTTAACAGGCAGGAAATCTACGAAACAGTTGTATTTGCATAAAGTTTATTAAAGGTCATTTGTTCCAAGTGTGGCAGGTATTGTCGTGTCGAGGTCAAAACTCACCTAATCTGTTGCATGTGGCTTCGTTGCAGTGTTGGCCCAAATGTGGAAACTCCATAGTTGCGTACTAACACCTTCGTTGTTTGTGCTCAAGTAAATGCTTTAAAAGGCTTGTGACTGTTTTTTATAGAACTAAAATTGACTAAAAATTCGAGAAAGCGCTAGACGCAATGACTAAACAATATTCACACTATTATTTCACCATTCACACACAATAGTCAGCATTTGCCATTCACCACGATACGATATCAACTGAATCTATCGATATAAAACTGAATATATCGACATAAAACGGAATCTATCGATATAAGACTGAATATATCGACATAAAACGTAATCTATCGATATAAAACTGAATATATCGATATATAACTGTGCCTATCAAAGTAATCGTTAGATTTTCAAATCGCTTGTAACTTTCGCTGCTTTTCACGATTAACTATATTACACTTTTATCTTACATACATATTTACAAATTTATTTGTTAAAGTATTATGTTGTTTTGTCATGTTACAAAAGGTGTTTCGAATATACATTAATATATATAAACCAACAACAATCGTGGGAAAAATGGTTTCCCAATTCAATCACTTAATTATATTTCAGTTTGTTTCACGCATATTCATTTAATAACTGGCTTCATTGAAGTTATTTTTTTTTTAATTATACCGAAGATAGATTGAGAATAATTTCGCGCTTTGCGATATGTAGACTACACCAAAAGTCTCTAATAAACATTGATTTTTTGTATACATTTACAAAAATAAAAGCAAAATTTGCAATAATAATAATAATTACTGTGTAAGAATAAAATAATATATATATAAATATATATATGTATATGTATGTGTGTGTTTGAATGCATCGGTAATTAAAGTTGAACTTTATCTGCAAGCACAATCGCACCACATGCTAACAATTATTGAGAGGAATTTAAAGCGCTAGGAAATGCCCAACGGCAGCAGCAGCAGCAACAGCGGCAACAAGTAGCTTCCCGTCAAGATCAGCGCCTCCAGTTGACGACAAATTGGTCCCACAAAATTAACGCACACACATTAGATAGGTATAGATACGAAGCGCACTGCCGCTAAGCTGTTAGTTAAGCATGCTGGAAATGCATCTGGCGATTTGAATAAAAGTTAAACGATTTCTCTGGCAAATGGTGCGAAGGCCTCCCAGTAGCTGATGATCTGTGTGAAGTGAGGATGGGGCACATTTGATTAAAAATTTCATTTGCGAATTGGTTATCAGATATATTTACCTGTTGTTGATGCGCCATTTGAACTTCAATGTATTTAATAATGTTAGCCTTGAAGTCTTTCACTCTGCTTAGCTCGAAGCGTTCCATTTCTCTCTTGATTTCCGACGAAATGTCATCAAATTGTTGCTGACAGCGCTGCACCTTGCCCTGCCACTGTAAAATAAAAAGAGAACATTGTAATACCACACATTAAATTAGATATTATTATAGCCCAAACCTCTTCAACCTCTTGTTGCGCCTGATCCAGCTTGTCGACACGATTGGCCAGCTCGAAGCGACCGCGATTTTCACGTCGTTTTGAGAGCTGCATCTGGGCGTATTGCCAGTTCTGAAAGGCCTTTACACGTTCATGAAAGATACACTTGATGGCGCCGAACAGCCCCAAATAGTCTTTGATGAACTCCGCGAGTATATAGAAATCAGAATTCGCCTGCTCGGAGCGCAGCAGCTCAATTTTTTCCTCCACATCGGCCAGATTCGAGAGCGCACGCGAAAGTCCAGTATGCTCCTCGCAAGTGCTTAGCATAGCTGCCGATTTGGCCACCAGTCCAGTCAGCACAGACAGCTCACGGCGTGAGGACACCAACGATTTGAGTGCCGATGAAAGTTTTTGCAGATTCGCATCCAAATTCTCCACTTCGGTTATCTTGTCATCGAACCACGGATCATTCTCATCCATTTTGTACGTTATTTTGTTAACCGTCTCGCCAACTCTATTGAATAGTCGAATGACGCCAGCGCCACTGAGAGCTGACGTATTAACGGCACGTGGAAGCTCCTGGTCGCTTTCCAAGAAATTTATAAAATCCAAATCTACGCGCAGCACCGGATGCTGCGCTGTACGATGCACAAAACGCTCCAGTGCCGCACGCCGTATCTCAACCCATTCCTGATTGATCGGTGTGCCCGGCTCGGTTTGCTGTGGACTCATCTTTACCTTGGTGCTGCCAATTATATTTTTTGAAGGTGCCGGCGGTATTATACGACCCATGCGCAAATACTTGTTCACCAAGAGATCATGTATCCCAAGAAAATCGCTAAAACGGCGCAAAGTGCTAAATTCGGTGCGCTTAAATTTTGGAATGTTGGTTTTCGTTGTCACTCTATATAATAAAAGAGTGAATAAGTTAGGGCATCAGTGATAAGGCGCTATGACTCACTTGTATGCCAAATACGAGCTCATGCCGTCGCCAACCTTTTGGGGATCTGATATGACAATTTGAATGAAATAGTCCCCATCGTCTGTCAGCACCTCCTCCAGCTGGCTGGCAGAAATGCGACGCTGCAACATAATACGAGATTGATAAAAGCTAATAAATGAATATATGCACTGCGATAAGTCGGTCGCCTAATCGCATGGATTCAAATTGGCGCAGCGAGGGGCGTGTGTGAAAGGGCGTCAGCTAGGCTTGTGACGTTGTCACAAAAGCGTCAAACAAAGCAAACAATTGAGGAAGTTCAAGATAAAGAGCGGACGCCGCCCATTTGCGCCGCAGAATTATGCTTAATTAAATCAAAATATTATGACTGCTTGTTGAAGCGGAACTTACGTGCACTTCGCTTGGGGTCATTGCCGAAACGAATAAATCATTTTCATGCTCCAATGTTACACTGCCCGGCGCTGGCACCTCCTCCTCATCGGATGCACCGGACGCAGAGCCATTATTAATGTCAACATCCGCAAATTCTCTGTTGTGTTCAGGTGTCGTTGCCTCGACTTCCATTGTGACACGAGTCAATATTACTATTAATTAAATGCGTTGCGGTACTCGTGCTCTAATTGTAATTATTGGAATTCTTTTCTTGTTTTTTGTCGACCTACTCGATAGCTGCCAGACAATGGCTGCAGCAAGAATATCGATAACTTAAGAGCACTTAAAGCGTGACCAGCTTTCGAAAAAGCCCACTCAGTTGAATTGAAATATATACTAACAGCTTAAAATACTAAACTAATATTTGAACGTATTTATTTCTTGAATTCTAAACAAAATTCGTTACTGGACCTTTTGATTGGCCGAAATCCAGGATATAAACGAAGACACCTGGACGTAGACAGACGGGGAGTTGGCCTGTCCGCATGGCAACTTGCCCCAGGATACAATTCCAATCAGAACATTACCCTGGACCAAAGGACCACCGGAATCCGAAGTGCAGATACTAACTCCTCCAGTAAGAGGGCCCGTGCACACGTTAGTGCTGTGTACATCCTTGCCCTTGGAACCTAATGCAGATTCACAGGACGCCAGGCTGATAATGGGCACATTTGCAGCTACTTGAAGAACGCTGGGGTACGTTGCCGTGTTTGTAGTCGAGGTACTTCCCCATCCATATAGGTTTGCTGTGCCAGTGGGCACCACACCCGACTTGGGCAAGCTCACAGCAGCCACAGCAGCGGTCCAAGTGAAGGCAGTGGGAGTATAAACCAATCCAATGTCATAGGGGACAGTTCCGCCCGTATACAGTTCATTGACAACAAAATAGGTAATGCTACGCTTTTGGGTGGTGGATGCAGTTCCTGCAACTGCATTGCTGCCAGCTACTAGCGTGCTTCCAAGGACCTGCGCACTGTTGGTTAGGCAATGAGCGGCAGTAACCAGCCAGTTGGCACTTATAATGCTGGCAGCGCAATAATGAGTACTTTGGTACTGCATAGACACGGCGTAGGGAGCGCTGTTAGCCGATGCAGCAACTCCGCCCACAACTCGTCCATTGGGCCCAACTTGATCCGTGGCTGCTCTTACAACAGCCGCAGATGCATGGCAGAAGCCTAAGAAGAGGCAACATGCAATCAGATATAAGCTTGAAGTTTTTTGACCGCTCAGCGACATCGTTTCCGAGGAACTGTTTACAAATGGCTTTATCGAGTGCCGTTTAAATTAAAGCGAGATACGAAATGTGCACGCTTTTAGCGCTGATAAGAATTTTCAATTTGCGCTTTTGTACTTTATAGATAAGCGCCTATTTTAATTGGTGGGGCGGCTAGATTAATTCTAGGAACTATCTTAAAACAGACAAGTTATTAGAATACGGTATATGTAAACAATTTATATTATATACATTATTTTATTTCAACTGGGTGAGTAGTATATGTAAGTACTCCAATTGACAGATAAGTCATATATCTTAAGTGAATTCTGAAGAATAATTTTGATAAGACGATAAGCATTAATTAATTGCCAAAAGCATTGAAGATGTTATGATCCGACTTGTCGTTCACATTCCTTCTATCGATTTGCCAGCTTGACAGAGTAAGTACCTCAATAAAAGGAAGAGTTGGTTAACAAAATAATTTATATTTAAATTTGGACGAACGAATTTCGGTTACTTTACATACGGTGGACAGCTGTTAAGGTTCATCCTAACGGAGCCCTATCCACCACGAATCCGGACGGGCACACTTATCCGGCCGGCTTGCACTTGAGACTGGTTCTTTTCTTTTCTTACTTTTTTCATCCAAACAACAAAAACCGCGTTCCCTTTTAAATATGTCCAGAGACACGCTAAGGAATTGGTGGCTCCGATAGTTGCACACCTCTCTAACCTATCGATGACTTTCCTTCAGCTGGCAATCCAAAACAGCATATTGCTGGTGTGGTATTTATTTTTTTATTCGTATTGTCGCCTATGCTATGAAATTGTGCTTGTTGGCTGTGGCTTGGAGCAATATTAGGCTTGGTATTTTTAATCGGCACCATTCTGGTATTATTGCCTACGAATTCAATTATCGATATAGTATATCGGTAGCTATCTCTACAACTGACTCAGATCGAATTGGTGGTTGAATTGAAATATATACTATCAGCTTAGCTAATATTTGAACGTATTTATTTCTTGCATTATTAACATACAGTTTGTCAAGTAATTGTTTGCAAAATGAAAAACAGCACACAAATTCATTTTTAAGCTTATATTTCACCGATTTAAACTATTTTCTTTTAACTTTTTTTTGCATATAATTATTCTCTTAAGTATTCTTTTAAGATATAGGGCACAAATACAACAAAATTCAAAACACAAAAGAAATAAAACAGTAAAAACTAAAATTAGTCAATTTTTGCACTGTCAATTAATTCTTTGCAAAATGCAAACTATTACTGTATACATAACTAAATCTAGGAAACTATAGCTATTGTGGTACCAATATTTGGTATATTGGCCATTAACATCCATTACAACCCGCAGACGACGAGACATTGACTGAATATGGTTATGCTGGTCATATATTTCAGGGTTTTTATCCATTCTTCTTGAATGGTCTTGATGAGAGCGTTTTCATATGTTGGGCTCCGTTTCCCCACGCGATTCTTAAGGAAACCCCACAAATTTTTAATTGGGCTTAAGTCAGGACTCTGGGCAGGGGATTCAATGACTTTGCTGCAATTATACAGCAGCCAAGTCCTGCACAAAAACGATTTGTGTTTGGGGTCGTTGCCCTGATAAAGCTTGTACCTCTGTTTATTGGGGTTTTGTGGGCTTACGAAGCCAAACCTTATTGCGCTCCTTGACAATTAATTCTTTAGAATGAACAAGTAAACTACTTTCGTCATCACATCATTGAAAATGTGAAGCTCATCAACACCTTTCAACGATATGCAGCCTCAGACTATTACAGAAAGCTTGCCAAACTTAACTGTTGGTATTATATTCTCCGGTTCCAGAGCTGTATTGGGCTTTTTCGAAACTTTGCTGGGTCCGTCATGATAATACAACATTATTTTTGTCTCGTCGCAATAAATAACGTCAACCCAGTACTCCGCGGACTTGTTGAAATTGGCAACAGAAAAATTAAGCCGCCTCTGAATATTTACTGCAAACAGTAGTGGTTTCTTTCTAGCTATTTACAAAGAGTTTTTATGCATTTTTAAAACCTTACGACCTGTCTCGTGGCATTCTGTCTTATTGTAGTCAAATTTTAAGTCCGATGCCAACGGTCTAAGGCTAGTTTGAGGGTTATCGTTGATCTGTTTTAAAATTTTTCAGTGATCTCGTCTAATGAGCTTCGCTGTTCTGCCTCCGGAGTGCTTTAATTCCAACCTGTTTTCCTTTTCGGTCCGGTTAATAATATTATATATAGTTCTAAACTTAATTGAGAACATTTCCGCCAATTCCTTAGCTGATTTCCCCTTATGGTAGTGGAAATAAACTAATTGAATTATATTTTCATGAACTCGTTGGCCAGGCATTGCAAGAAGCTTTATATTAGGCAATATTTGCACTGTGCAAAACGAAAAATTCTTTAGAAGGCATTCGCACAATGCATAGCAATGACTCACTTCAATTTTCTTCGAATTGGAAGTACCGTTAGGTAGCTTGGGCTCTCTTTCAAATTGTGTTTGCATTTTGCAAAGAATTAATTGACAGTGCAAAAATTGCGTCATTTTACTTTTTTCTGTTTTATTTCTTTTGTGTTTTGAATTTTGTTGTGTTTGTGCCCTATATCTATGAAGAATACTTAAGAGAATAATTATATGCAAAAAAAAGTTAAAAGAAAATAGTTTAAATCGGTGAAATATAAGCTTAAAAATGAATTTGTGTGCTGTTTTTCATTTTGCAAACAATTACTTGACAAACTGTATGTTATTGGAACTTTTTTTTTTTTTGATGGGCCGAAATCCAGGATATAAATGAAGACACCCGGACATAGACAGACGGTGAGTTGACCTGTCCGCATGGCAACTTGCCCCAGGATACAATTCCAATCAAAACGTTACCCTGAACCAAAGGACCACCAGAATCCGAAGTGCAGATACTGATTCTTCCAGTAAGGGGGCCTGTGCACACGTTAGTGCTGTGTAGATCTCTGCCCTTTGAACCTAAGGCATTTTCGCAAGACGCCAGACTGATGATCGGAACATTTTTAGCAACTTGAAGAACGCTGGGGTACGATGGCACATTTGTAGTTGAGGTACTTCCCCAACCATAAAGGTTTGCCGTGCCGGTGGGCACCACCCCCGACTTGGGCAACCTCACAGCAGCCACAGCGTGGGTCCAAGTGAAGGCAGTGGGAGTATAAACCAATCCAATGTCATAGGGGACAGTTCCGCCCGTATAAAGCTCATTGATAACAAAATAGGTAATGCTACGCTTTTGGGTGGTGGATGCAGTTCCTGCAACTGAATTGCTGCCGGCCACTAGCGTGCTTCCAAGGACCTGCGCCCTGTTGGTTAGGCAATGGGCGGCAGTAACCAGCCAGTTGGCGCTGATAATGCTGGCAGCGCAATAATGAGTACTTTGGTACTGCATAGACACGGCGTAGGGAGCGCTGTTAGCCGATGCAGCAACTCCGCCCACAACTCGTCCATTGGGCCCAGCTTGATCCGTGGCTGCTCTTACAACAGCCGCAGATACAACGCAGAAGGCAATCAGATATAGGATTGAAGTTGTTTGTCCGCTCAGCGACATGGTTTCCGTGGTACTGTTTACAAATGGCTTATCGAGTACCATTTAAATTAAAACGGAATTCGAAATGTGCACACTTTCAGAGGTGATAAGAATTTTCAATTTGCGCAATTTTTATTTCAACTGGGAGAATAGTATATGTAAGTACCTCAATCGACAGATAAGTCAAATATCTTAAGTGGATTCTAAATCATAATTTATATTAGACAAAAGCATATTAAAAGCATTGCACAATAAAAAAAATTATATTTGAAATTGTGTCAGTTGACTGTTGCTCGGAGCAGTATTAGGCTTGGTATTTTTAATCGGCACACGGTCGGTATTATTGCCTACAAATTCAATTATCGATATAGTATATCGATAGCCATCCCTACAACTGACTCAGATCGACTTGGTGGCTGACTTTTTCTACGAAAATTTTGTTAATACTACTACGTAAATCATTGGACTTAGCGTTACGCAAAATCAGACTAAAAAAGTGCGGGCGACTATAGATATATATATATACATAAACAAAGTGCAACGTGTGCAGCAGAAGCCGCATAAGTAACACGCCCCAATAGCAAAACAAAAGGTGGAGAGAGTGTACAAGAGAGAGGCGAGGAGAGGTCAGCAAACCAGCAATTAAGAAAAAGTCGACACGTACAAGAGTTGAAAAAGCAGCAGCAGCAGCGGCCGCACCAACAAAAATAGTAAACATGTCATCCGGCGATTTTGGCAATCCGTTGCGAAAATTCAAATTGGTTTTCCTCGGCGAGCAGAGTGTGGGCAAAACGTCGCTGATTACACGGTTCATGTATGACAGTTTTGACAACACCTACCAGGCGACAATTGGTATTGATTTTCTATCTAAAACGATGTACCTGGAGGATCGGACTGTGCGTCTGCAATTATGGGATACGGCGGGTCAGGAACGTTTCCGTTCGCTAATTCCCTCCTATATACGCGACTCGACAGTCGCTGTGGTTGTCTACGATATCACGAACACAAACTCATTCCATCAGACCTCCAAGTGGATCGATGATGTGCGCACGGAGCGTGGCAGTGATGTCATCATCATGCTGGTGGGCAACAAAACGGATCTGTCTGACAAACGTCAAGTGTCCACCGAGGAGGGTGAGCGCAAGGCGAAAGAGCTAAATGTGATGTTCATCGAGACCAGCGCCAAGGCCGGTTACAATGTGAAACAATTATTTAGGCGCGTCGCAGCGGCGCTGCCCGGCATGGACTCCACGGAGAACAAGCCATCTGAGGATATGCAAGAGGTTGTGCTTAAAGATTCACCCAATGAGACTAAGGATCCCGAAGGTGGCTGTGCCTGCTAGAACTGGGCACTTACCCAATTACCCCTCAGCTCCCTCCCAACCACCACCACCACCACCACTAGCCTCCTACCCGCACAACCTTCGCTACAACCTCGTAAAGATTCACACATTGACACACACGCTGGCGCGACGGGGTTTATACCAGGTGTATGTGGGCAACAGGCTAAAGATGAACATGCAACAGAAAACAGAAACCAAGCTAAACATGAGATGCAGACATACACACAATTTTATGTTTAAGTTTATTTATAAAAAATAACTAAAAAAAAAGAGTATAAAACAAAATGATAGCAAAACATAAATAGACTAAAAACTAATTTAACGCAACCGGCTAATTATGTACGTTAAATGCATTGCATTGCAATATAATAGTATGCGCCAAATCCCAATCTCGAAGCTACGAGTTAAGCTCTGCTCAGACGTACCCAATAACTGGGGAAAACTAAGTTACTTCCTGTTCCGATGTGGAGCGGACAGTGGTCACTCGCAAAGCGAAACGCTTTGCTTTCAGAAAAGTTGTGAATTTGATTTTTGAAAGCTGAAATGAGATGAGGTAAAAGAGAAAATGCCAAAGTACTTATACCTAATTTCTGATAGTACTCATTTTCGAGTGACCCCTGTATTACAACCATATTTTATCTGGCTATAGAGCTATAGAAATAAAACAAATCATACTATCGGAACATTTCTCTCTGACAAATGTATGCCAGACTATGCCAAGCTCTAAGCATTACCCTAGCTAATCTGGCACGTGTGAGCTCAGCTTAATGAACTCTCCCAAAACTTGTACTTACAACAAAAGAAAAGAAACCAAACCTTCAGCACACGCAAGAACATTCCAAATTGTGTACTGGTGGCCCCCATTTCCCCCGACTACAGATACCACTGAGCCAGCATGTGTTCAAGCCCCCAGAGCATAACCCAGAAAATGAGATCATATTAGACACCGGCAGACCGATGAGGTTCCATTTATATGACTAAGCCCCGTTTTGTTTGCGGCTTTTGTTTGTTATTTTATTTTCGGTTGTTTTCTGTGGACGGCGGCACGGCAGCTGCAGTTGGTTGGCGCAGAACTTGGCATCTTATGAGTAAATATATATTTATATATATATGAATTTACTATTATATATAATATGTATTTTTATGGCAGTGTAAACAATTAACAATTTAAACAACATTAACAATTTTTTGCTTCGACTAGCGAGAGAACTTTGTGCATTTTTTACGCAACAAGCAAAAGCTTACAAAATTGAAATACGAAACGCAATTTTTAATAAATCAAATTATGAAACTAAACATAATAAGTATTAGCAATAAATTAAAAACAGAAACAAACTAAAGCAAGCGCTCATTTTATTTATGAATGATCAATGACCCAATGACTCACTTGGCCCACATATCTTATCGACATGTTCAACAATTTCCCAAAAGCTTTATGAATATCAACGACAACAAGCATGACGTCCCACTTACAAACTGATGGATAACTCGTTTCTATACATAAAACACTTTTGACTAGCTGATTGAAAAGCCGGAATCATTTATCTAGCCCAGATTATATAAGGTTCATAATTTGTCGGCCCTTGTTGGGGCTATAATTTATTTGAGGATTTCATGAATGTAAGCGTAAAATACAACTGAAAAATGCCGGTCGTTTGCTTTGCAAAGCTAGGTATACATATTTTGGATATATAAATAGAGTACATTTTGATGGAGAAGCGTGGTCTAGAAGTTATCCTCATTTGTGATATACTCGTCGCGTATCTTTTGCAGCTTGGTAATGAGTTCCGCTACAGATACCTCGCCGTGCACCTTGTTGTCACGGGTGCGCACATTCACTGTGTTCGAGGAGCGCTCCTTATCGCCCACCACCAAAATAAAATTGAATTGCGCCAGCTGAGCATTGCGTATCTTCTTGTTCATCGTGTCGCCAGCATCGCAGTCGGCCTCGCTCATGAAGCCAGCGGCATAGAGCTGATCGCGCACAGTCTTCGCATATTCATCGTAGGCGGGGCCCACCGGCACAACCATGACCTGTCGCGGTGAAAGCCAGAATGGCCATTTGCCGGCATAGTTCTCCGTGAGTATAGCAATCATGCGCTCCACAGAGCCAAGAATGGCGCGATGTATGATAACGGGACGCTTCTTTTCGCCATCATCGGCAATGTAGTTGAGATTGAAGCGTATGGGCAACTGGAAGTCCAGCTGGATGGTAGCACACTGGAATGGACGCTTCAGTGCGTCCATAATGGTAATATCAATTTTGGGTCCATAGAAAGCGCCATCACCGGGATTCTCTTTCCACGGCATGCCGAACTCATTGAGTGATTCAGCCAATGCCTTTTCAGCGGCATCCCACTGCTCCAGCTCGCCCAAATACTTCTCAGGCCTTGTGGAAAGCACAAGTTGGAAGGAGAAACCAAAGATGGTGTACACATGACGCAAGAAGTCCAAACAACCCTTCATTTCGCTCTTGATCTGCTCCGGCGCACAGAAGATGTGCGCATCATCCTGCTGGAAACGGCGAACACGTGTCAGGCCAGTCAATGCGCCGGACAGCTCGTTGCGATGGAGCACACCAAAGTCAGCCATGCGCAGCGGCAGCTCGCGCCACGACCGATTGCGATTGTCGAAGATCAGGCAATGACCGGGACAATTCATTGGCTTCAGTGCGAACTTCTCCTTCTCCGCCTCAAAGGAGAACATGTTGTCCGCATAGTGCTGCCAGTGGCCGGATGTCATCCAGAGTTTGGCATTGTAGATATTTGGCGAGATGACCTCTTGGAATCCGCGCTTTCTGTACTCGCCTCGGATCAAATTCATCAACGTGTTGTAGATGTGTGCGCCTCGTGGCTGAAAGAAGCACGAGCCCGGGGAGAGTTCGTGGAAAAAGAAGAGCTCCTGCTCCCGGCCAATCTTGCGATGATCACGTTTTGCTGCCTCCTCCTGCAGTTTCTCCCATTCCTTGAGCTGTTTGGGATCCGGGAATGATATGCCATAGACGCGTTGTAGTGTCTCCGCATCGGCCTTGCCTTCCCAATAGGTTGACGAGTTCTTCGTGATCTTCAAGGCCTTAACCTTACCGGTGTGACGCACATGCGGACCGCGACACAGATCGATCAGGGAGCCACACTTGTAGACCGTGGTGCGATCTGTGGTAACCTTTTCATTGAGAATCCGCACCTTAAACTCATTGTACTTGAACATCTCCAGCAGATCGGACTTCTTCATCTCCAGTCGCTCGAAGTTTTGCTTCTCCTTGACAATCTGCTTGACCAGCGTCTCCATGGTGCCGTAATCATTCGTAGAGATCTAAGCACAAACATTGGTTAATGATAAGGAATGTAATTTTAAGATGAACTGCTTACGCCTTCGCCCTCCAAATGCATGTCGTAGTAGAAGCCACTCTCAATGGGTGGGCCGTAGCACAGATGTCCACCATAGATACGCTCCATGGCCTCGCCCATAATATGAGCGGAGCTGTGCCAGAAGACGGCCTGTGCATCCGGATCGTCAAATTTGAGCAGCTGCAGACTACAGTCGCCCTCCAGAACGCGATCCAAATCCCAAACTTCGCCATTTACCTTGGATATAATGGTATTATCGGCCAGACCCTGGCTAATGCCGCGTGCTACATCGTAGGGCGTGGTCTCCCAGGCGGTAGCATCCACCTGTTTACCATCGGGCAGTGTTACTTTGATGGCCACGCGCGGCTTCGCAGCCAACTCGGCAAGATACTCGGCCTTGCATTTCTCCCAGAATACGTTACGCTCCTCAATGTATTTTGGCCACGGATTAAGCTCTGCGGGAGGGGTTATAATATGAGTGAGTTTTCAGACAGCTTCTTTGGCCAAAATATATTAAGCCTAGCCTTGCAGAGGTCTTATTTCTATATAACATATGTACTTGTCATAGGAAACCGGTCAAAAAGGGAAATTTTGTATGAGTATTTAATTCGAATCGGAAACGGTTTTGTATTAAACTGTTATGTAAGGGTATTTATTCCTCGGTATCCCCGAGAAAATGGATTTTTATTTTCTTAATACTTTGTATTAAAATGTTATGTTTGCGTCTGCAAGGGTATTTATTACTCGGTACTCCCGAGAAAATAGTTTTTTAGCGGACATCTTCAATAGTTGTTCACTCAAGTAAGCTTTCACTGTGCATAAAATTGTATTTAATTACCTTTACGGCTGTCGCCGCCGCCTGCAGCTGGCTTCTCTTTTTTCTCCTTCTTCATCTTAGCCGCCTGCAATGCGTATGAAAAAATCAAAAAATCAATAGATCGCAAAGGCGTAATAAGAATACAACATATACATAAATCAAAAACTGTATCAAACTGCGTTTTGCTACGTTGGCAACGTACACAGTTAAGAAAGCAATTATTTGTAATGAATTTTCGGTGTCACTGTTTTTGTTTTATCGTTTACACAGTTGTCACAAAAAAGCAAATGACAATAAGAGTAACTGTTTTTGGTTCTTTGCTTTATCTTCTTTCGGAAGAAACTGATGCAATGAAGCAGACAAGTTTAGTCAGCGTTTAGGGGCAGGAGGGGTGGCAGAATAATTGCAGTTAAAGTTAGTGACGTCACAACAGCAGCCGCCGGCTGTGATTCATTTTGGCATTTGGTAGACACATGACAATAATATGCTCACACACAGACAAACACGCACATGCCCAGGTGAATATGATGTGGCATTTAACACTTTAATAGATAGAAACACAATTGCGAGCGGGAAAACCAACCAAAGTTGCGTAGCACCGACTGCTGCGTGTGCCCTGCTGTTGTTGTTGCTGTTGAGGTTGTATAAACTGCTGTTGATTTTTGGCCAACGATAGCACTCGTATATTGTGCAAAGTTTTACAGTTGCTGCCTCTAAACGCAACAACGAACGGCAACACTTTTAACATAACTTAATTACGTTTATGTTCTAATACACACGAATGCAATTGCAAGGATTTTAACATGCCTTTTGCTTATTCAAATCCAAATTATTTAATTCCGACACCACGTTGTCACCCATTCCGATTCCACGTTGTTGTTGCTCTTGCAGCACGCTGTGTCTGTTAAGCCAAAGGGTATCCAAATGTTATTAACAGCGGCGGTAAATTGTTAATGGAGATGCAGCAGTACTGCAGCTACTTGTTTTTATCCTTGAAAATTTTTTGAAGGTTTAAATTATAGCCAAATTAACTAACTTTAGCAAAAGCGGCTATAAAGACCGAGTAACAACTTAACAGAAGCCGGCAGCATATTGTTTTGAAAGAAGTCTGAATAGCATGGGCTTACAGAATTGCCAACAGCAAATACATAACTATCGAAAAGGTGAAGGGTAATCGATAATCCCAGCTGATTTTTAATTGGCGCCAATTCGAATTCGAATGTCCTACATTCGCAATTAATATTGATTTTTAACCTGCTGACATAATTAATGTCCTGGTGTTTATTTCCGATACAATTACGTAGAGTAAACGAACTTTTTAACCTGCGGTTGCTCAAAAAGCCAACAAAATTGCACATTTACTGGAAAACCCGTTGCACCACCAACCACCGCTATCGGGTGGCACAGCGGATCGTCTTGGCGTAGAATTCGATTTCTACAACGTGGCCTCCAGCAAGGTACACCCCAGTCCGGGGGCGGCGCGCAGCGTTTGGGCGCTGCCCCTGACGGCCTCCTCGTCATGCAACATGGAGGAGGATGGTCACGCACATGCGGACATTGACATTGACATCGATCATCGCCCGCACTCACCGCCGGGCACCAACGGGCCAGCCAACAATGGAGAGGGCAGCGAGCACGACAGCAACATGCTGTTATTCGAGGGCTTGGACGGCGCCACTGTTAATCTGGATGATATTTTCGATATCATCAAGAGCGGCGAAGTTAGCGAAGTGGAGAATCTGGTGGAGAAGTTTGGCTTGGAATGCCTTTCGGCCAGAGATCGGCACGGCTATACGCCCGCTCACTGGATTGCGCTCAATGGCAATGTGCAGCTTATGCGTTATTTAATTGAACGCACTGCGCCCATTGATTTACCCTGTTTGGGCACACAGGGACCCCGACCCATACACTGGGCCTGCCGCAAGGGGCATGCCTCTGTGGTGCAGGTGCTGCTGCAGGCGGGCGTGGCTGTCAACGCGGCTGATTTCAAGGGACTCACGCCTCTGCACCTGGCCTGCATGTACGGACGCACTGCGACGGCTGCCTATCTGCTGGGCATGGGTGCGTTGAATAATCTAACGGACATAAATGGCGACACGGCGCTGCATTGGGCGGCATATAAAGGTCATGGCGATCTGATGCGTCTGCTCATGTATTCCGGCGTGGAGCTGCAAAAGACGGATAACTTTGGCTCGACACCGCTGCATCTGGCCTGTCTCTCGGGAAACATTAATTGCGTGCGCCTACTGTGCGAGAAGTCGCAGCTGGAGTTGGAGCCGAGGGATAAAAACGGCAAGACGCCTATTATGCTGGCACAGGCTCATCAGCATCAGGATGTGGTGCGTTTGCTCTATGGTGAGGTGAAGAAGAAGTCACGCTGGATACCATCCGTATCAGAGAGCTGGGGCTGGCTGTTTGGCGGCGCCGGCGACTCCAAAGGACCGCTATTTCTCTTCCTCTTCTCGGTGCTGCTCTGGGGCTATCCCATGTACATGATACGTGCCATACCCATCACGTGGAACATATTGAGGCGCTCGCATTATTGTTTTATCTACTGGAACGTGGTCATGTGGGTCAGCTGGGCAATTGCGAATCGTCGCGATCCCGGCTACATACCGCTCAGCTCGGATGCCTACTATCGCGCCATCAAGCAGATACCCTACTTTGACAAGCTGAAGAAACGCAATGTGATGCTCACCCGGTTGTGCCACAGCTGCCGCTGTCTGCGCCCGTTGCGCGCCAAGCACTGCCGGGTGTGCAATCGTTGCGTCTCCTACTTCGATCACCATTGTCCCTTTATCTACAATTGCGTTGGTCTGCGCAATCGCATGTGGTTCTTCCTGTTCGTCCTCTCGGTGGCCGTCAATTGCTCATTTACCATTTACTTTGCCTGCTACTGTGTCATGATCGAGGGATTCACACTGCTCTATGTGCTCGGGCTGATCGAGGCGGTCGTATTCTGCGGTCTGGGCTGGATACTCACCTGCACTTCGGTAAGGATACGCGGCTACCTGTGACTGACAATCTCTAAAGTTGTTTTATTTCCCTTGCAGATCTTGCATGCCTGCATGAATCTCACCACGAACGAGATGTTCAACTACAAGCGTTATCCATATTTGCGGGATAAGCGCGGACGCTATCAGAATCCTTTCTCGCGCGGCCCGATTTTGAATCTGCTGGAGTTCTTTGTTTGCCTGCCGGACCGAAGCGATGACAACGATCTGCTCTTAGAGGATAACATTTGATTAAGAAGCTAGGAGCGCGCTCATGCTCGCCGGCGCAAGGTGCCCGTGCGTGGATAATAGCGACAGTCACCGCTTCAAGGAGGCGGCTGTGCTTTGATTTTGCTCCAGGCTTTGTGCTTCAACTCGGCTTAGGCTCCATGGCGAAAGGTTTTTATCAATCGGTAAGCAGCATAGAAGTTGTCCTTGCTTTGGAAAGATTAAAGATAGGTTAATGCTTCAAGAAATTATTATAGTATGTTGAAAAACTTTACCGTGCAGGAATTAGAACTTAATAAAGTTCCATTAAATTATAGATCTCTCGATAACACTAGAAATTATGCTCTGCAAGGCTATTAAGGCTTCGGTGCGCTAGTTTTTATCCTATTATAAGCCAGCATAAATAATAATACGCTTCTCTTGTTAATTTTTTCTTTTTGTACAAAATGGTTATGTATAAAACGTTGTATTTACTGAATCTCTAATAATATTATATACTTAATATAATTAACTTTAAAAAATGTATGTAAATGTTTACTAAATGGCTAAGCGGCGCTTTTGACCGCTCCATTTGTTCATTCGTTTAGACATTGCACAGTTTAATACTAAATCAGATCGGAGAGAAATGCTCTTCTCTATGTAATGGGTACACTTTGGCATGTATTTTGGGGTATGCTTCAAGAATTTGGAACGAACGATTATTGCAATAAAATTAAAAAAAAAGATAAAAACGAATACTGAGTATCTTTAACTTTCGAAACAAAAGTCATAGTTTTCGGGATCTTCGGGTATGGGCGGCGGATCCTTGCTAATGTCCACGCCCTCGGTATCGAGTAAACGCAATTTGATCTCCATGGAGAGCAGCGTGTCAAAGTCTTCTTTCTTTTGCTTGCTGCACATCTCCTGGCCGAGCAGCGCATTGATACCGTCTGTCCAATAGTTGAAGATGCTCTCATCTGGCGCCACAAAGTCCAGCGTGGAGTGATCCATGCACTCGAATGTTATGGAAAATGCAAAATTTACCGGCGATTTGCGCGTGCGCGCCTCCTTCATGTGCGGACACTCTTTGCCCTCCAGCAGCTGTTTGATATCAATGATGGGTAGCTTTTTGGGCAGCTCCTCCAGCGTGGGTATGTTCTTCTCATCACAGTCGCCATAGTGTATAACCTTGTGATTGGGCGACAGACGAGCATACCAGAACTTGTCCTTGGTGCGTGTGCCGCGCAAATATTTGGCGAAACGTGTGCCTGCCGAGAAAGAAACGAATTAGTCAGTGTCCTGGAGATAAGGAACGTACCACATACCCTCAACCAGAAATGAGAGACGTTGCTGCTTGATTAGCTCCACAATTTGTGGTGATATTTTCTCTTTAAGCTTCACAATGGCCGAGGCCGTCGAATCGCATTCCTCCTTTGAGGTGCGCTCCTGTTGGCGCAATGTCGTGATCTGCTGATACGTTAGCAATGCGATCTTGCTGCGAAAGTCCTCCAGGTTCTCTGGACGCAGTTTTAGGGTGCGCTGTATTTGCTCGCGCACCACACTGCACACCTTCTGAAAGTCCTCGGCGGTTGCGCGCATATCCTTCCAGGTGCGATTTAGCGTGATTACACAAATGCAAAAGAACTCCTCGAAGGGCTGATCGTGCGTGAAGAACATGGGCTGAAAGTCGCCCGATTGCTCTGCGGGTGGCTCGCCTATGCGCAAAATAAGGCACAGCACCTTCACCAGCTCAATTGAGGTGCGGCCAAAAGGGCACTCGTGTTCATCCGCACGACAGGAGTTCTCGTGCACAATCTTCGTGTACTGCTGAGTGTAGTTGCGCGCAAAATAGACCATGCAGTCCAGCGCCAGAATGCCTGTAAGGATATATAGGTGAAGTTAGAGGCTACTTAATATTGAGCTGAGTTTCTAGTTACCCGGTGGCGTTTCAATAAAGTCCTGTGCCGGATTGATGTCGCATTTAAAGCCCAGTTTCTTATAGTACTGTGAAAAGTTGACATTTCCAGCGCCGGAGCCACCGCCGCTGCCCCCGCGACGTATGTGCTCATCGTTGAGACTGAGCGTGCCAGCATAATCATCAAAGGCAATGCGTCGCAGCTCCTTGATCTTCTCGTGCGCATCCTGATCCTGGGCATTCATTTTCATGCGCATGCGCTTCTCCAGCAAGCCCAGCGTCAGGGTCTGCAGCACGTACAGCTGATGGGTCATCTCGGTGCTCAGCCCGTTGCCAATTAGGGCCAGGCGATATTGTTTGGCGCTTATCGTATGGGCAATGGCGCGCTTGCGCGGCTCCTCGGCCTTCATGAAGAGCGCATTGAGCAGCGCAATGGCATTCTGTCGCATCACCGGCGAGTTGACCTCCTGCAGCAGACGCAGTATATCCTGCAGTTTAATTTCCTCTGCCACGAGTACATATTTGCTGCTGCTCTGCACAATATTCTCGAGATTCGAGAGTGCACTCTCGCCGCACTTGGCGGGATATTTTTGGAAATTGCGCACAATTTCAATGTTGCGTGCCACAAAGCTGCTCTCTGGCACCTCCCAGGACACGGTGCCGTGCTCCATTAACTCCACAAAGCTAGCCAGGCTATACTTAAGTATTTCTTCGTCCTTTTGATTGACATCCTCGATCATTTTGATGAGTATGTCCAGGCCCTTCTCCTTGATAAACTCCAGCGCAAAAGTGTGATCCATGCTAAGCGATGTCAGCTCCTTGAGACGTTGCGCCTTGTCCTGCGCGCTGCCATTTATCAGTGTTTCGAGCGCATCGCTGGCCGTCTTCGAGGGTGAATACTGTAAACGCAGCACGGAGCCGTTTTTAATCTCATTGCGATTCTTTTCGGTCACATATTTCATATTGTTTGTTTCGCAAAACTGCAAAGCATAGTTCTGATGATCGCTTATGGACCAGATGTTGCAGATTTCCTGGATTTTACCTGAGAGTTGAAAGATGATTACTTTATTAATTCGTCCAGTTGGCCATATATTATATATATATATGTATGTTCTGCCTTTAAAGAGTTAACGTTTCCTAGTATGGGGAACAGTTAGGGTAAAGAAAATCAAAAGATAAAAGAAAAGTCGGGTTCGAGGCCATCCTCGACAATTCATGATTAACGTCCACCAACATTTCCTGTCGCTTCCGTGCATTTTAATGAGGGCAGCTCATGCTGACATCACAAGCTCAACCGCAAAGGGCGTTGGCGTTGGATTTTACTTGAGCCTAACAAGGGCTTAAAAATCAACACATCCAACATTTAAATTGTCTGCTGCTCTAACATACAACAAATACATGACTCGCGAATTACAATATTTATTGTTTTTAACGCTAGCCAACTATTATTTATACACATACTTGCAAGCGGATGTCTTTGATCAAGGTTTATTAACTGCGCCATATGATTCTCGCGCTCAACGGCTATTTTAACTATATGCGCATCTTTTACCGGCATCTTTTTCGGTATCATTTTGACCAGAGCAGCTTTGTATAGCTGTATTAACTAAACTTATTGTTGGTTTTGCAGCAGTCCGAGGTTTTGTGATTAATTGGTTATTATGGATATCTTTCTTATCGATAATTCGATAGCGCGAAGAAGTACACGCGATAGTTTTAAGCCAGGGCTGCATAGCAGTTTGCATTATCGTTTCAATTTATCTGTTGCTATCGCGCAATTTATTTAAATTAAAATGTATAAAAAGCTACTTTATTCTTGCAATAAAATAATGTACAAAATTTACTTATAATGACGTCAGCAACTTGAGCAGTTCGCCAACAACGCAAACATTTATACTATTGCCCAGTAGTCGATACCTTTGGCGATTAGTTGTTTCGGCGGGAAATTCAAAATCTTCGGGAAAACTCATAAGCCGAGCCACTTCTCTGGGCGTAAAATAGCGCAATTTTACTTTTCTTAAAAGTTCAAGACGTCGCGGTTGCGCTGCTTCACAGTTCGTGCTGTTAGGGTCCATGTCAATTTCTTTAACTGCCTCGAATATGCTATGGGATTGCTCTTCAGAAAGTGGAGTAAACGCCGAACCGGTGCCTTCCGTGTAGTGGGTATATCCTTTTGTAAAGCACATAGATCTGCTCTGGGATGGGTGAATGATGTCCATGACAAGAACCCGCTTGGTTAGCACGTCGTCCGGCACAAGTGTTTCAGCAGGCACATTAGGCTCTACAATTGTGGATATTTTGCACGTAGATTTCTGAGTCGGATCAGCTTTCGCGCCTGGCATATGCTCCCAGATTATCCCCGCTTCAAAATCGAAATCTTTGCTCTTGCGCGCAATGCAATAGTACCGATGCCGAGTATTGGGCACATTAAACTGTGTGGGAGTTAGAATAAACTCACGCCAGTGGTGGCCAGCCTTTTCTAGAGCTTCAATAAACTGTTTGCGCGCCTGAGACCCTTCAAATCCCTTGACATTCTCCATTAGCACATATTCAACCGTTTCGCATTGCGGTATCAGAGAGCAGAGGTGGGAGAGAGCACAGGAGCGCTTGTCCTCCACGTCTCGCTGCAGACCTTGGCGCGTATGCGGCTGACATGGGGGCGACATAAGCAGCATATTGGCACCCAGTTTGGTCACCTCCTTCTCGGTTAAGCTCTGAATATTCCTGGTCTTCACGATTGTACTACCATAATTGTGTGCATAAACTGCATTGGCCACAGTATTTACATCCAAAGCGGCAACCACTTCGCCGGGCAGCTGGGCATCTGCAAATTTATTGGTATCAGGGATTGGAAGGTTTTATATTATTAACATACTTACATTTAAATGCATAACGCATGCCGCCAATGCCACTAAATAATTCCAATACACGAAATTCCATTATTTTACGTTTGTTTATGTTTTAACAGCACGCTGTAAAGCAGCTGTCTGCCATTCACCGCAAGCATCTGCGTGAATGGCAAATCTGTTAAGAAGCAGAACGTCAACACGTGCCGCTCGGCTATAGTTTGGTATATTTCTAGTTTAATAATTGGAATAATATGGGTAAAATAAAAAGAAAACCACAGCCCCCACCCGTGGAGCAGGATTCAGATAGCGACTCCAGCTTTGCAGACGAGGAACTAAATGATGCCGAAAAGCCTGATCAGGAGCCAGTCACTGACAGCAGCGACGATAGCGACGTGGAAATGGACGAAAAACCAGAGAAAGGGCAGGAGCCCAAAGCTGAAGCCGGCTCTGCTGAAGAAAGTGATGATGATGATGATGAGGAAGAGGATGACGATGAGCACGACGAAGATGATAAAAAGGCGCGCCTGCCAGTGCTGAATCCTCTGAGCTTAATGAAAAACAAAGAACAGCGCATGGCGCTCTTTCGTAAAATGAAAAAGGAAAAGCACAAGAAAAAGATGCAGGAGCGACGAGCACGTCGCAAGGCGGGCGTGCCAGCCAATCCGGGACACACCATAGAAAGCCTGCGCGAGAAAGATCAAACCGAGGTGAGCAATCTCAATGATTCCGATAATGAGGAGCTGCGCAAGGAGCTGGAGATTGACGATTTCAGTACGTATTTCGAACGTATATACGAGCCAAAGGTGCTCATCACCTTCGCCGATAACCCAGTGACGAAAACTCGCAAATTTGGCTTGGAGCTGTCGCGCATATTTCCTAACGCGTTGGTCAAGATACGCAACAAGGCATCGGTGAAGAAAATCTGCAAAAGCGCCGAGCGGGAGCAGTTCACAGATGTGGTCATTGTCAATGAAGATCGACGTAAGCCCAACGGATTGCTGGTCATACACTTGCCCAACGGACCGACGGCGCATTTTAAGCTGTCCAATGTAAAGCTGACTTCAGACATAAAGCGCAACCACAAGGAGATAACCAAGCATCGGCCGGAGGTAATACTAACCAATTTTACAACTCGTCTGGGTCTGACAGTGGGTCGCATGCTGGGCGCTCTGTTTCATCACGACCCGGAATTCCGTGGTCGACGCGCCGTCACCTTTCACAATCAGCGCGATTATATATTCTTTCGGCACCATCGCTACGAGTTCTCCAAGGAGGGCAAGCGTGTCAAGCTGCGTGAATTGGGGCCACGATTTACGCTCAAGTTACGCTCCCTGCAGGAGGGCACCTTCGACAGCAAGACGGGCGACTACGCTTGGATCATTAGCAACAAGCGGCATGCTATGGAGTCCAGGCGTCGCTTCTTCCTTTAGTTTAAGACTTTTGCTTTCGATTTGAAATATATTAATATTTTGTGTTACGTAAAGAACATAAATAAACAATAAGGGAAATATAAAACAAATGCTCTTCATGTATAACCACCAAAGTCTAATCATCACATGATGTCGATTAAAATTATAATTAATTGATGTCCCTATGCCTAAATGTGCAACATTCAACAGATAGTGGCGCACTCGGCCATTGGCACTCCACCAGGAACGACACAGCCCCAAAGACCGCAAATTACATAGTTGGGCATTGAGGATTTGGAACACCACCAGCTGCTGTGGGATCCCCAAACGGCAGATCTCCGCCTGTCTCAGCCAGTATTTCTGCTGGCGGTTGTCCATAATCCTGCAGCTTGCGCATATCGTCCAGCACCACGCGGAATTTCTCACGTTTTACGGTGGCCGTATCATCGGCCTTTTCGCTCTGCAAATGACCCTCAATAACCTTGTAGAGCTCAAACTGTTTTTGGTATCTGTAAAAGACAGAAGTCGAGAATAAATAAGCTGTGAATCTGATAAAAGCTCCTATTACTGGAGAAATCGTGGATGTACAGTGAATGCTCTACTAACGGACAGCTATCTTGGAGGGAAATCTTCATCATTCTTTCTTACATATGCAAACAAAATTTTCCTCTGTTGGCCGGATGCTAATTACCAACTCGTCATCGGTGTTCGCTTCATAGAACTTTCACTGTATATGTAATTTAATGTAAACATTTGTGAGTCACTGTTGTTCAGCAACAGGGCGGGGTCGGCATTGATTTTATTGTAATATACCTCTCCTTATCTTCAGCTGAAAGCTTTGAGTCATTCTCCTCGAGATATTTCGGATACTTCTCCAGCAGCTCCTTAATGCTAGGCAGTAGAATCTCGGCGGAGAGCAGGCTCTGCATCATGCCCTCCATAAAAGGCAGGAAATTATTGCCATCACCATCGCCACCCTGAAATTCGTGAGACCATTTTTATTATCAATCCGTGGATAGATATTCGAACAGTGCTTACCTCCAAATTCATGGAGCCAAACATGCTGGCTATGTCGTTCTCCGATGCGGGTGCTGCCAGATTTTCGGTGCCCTCTTGCAGACCCTATTCAAAGAACTGCACATTAATAAACGTCCATACATTTTGGTGAGCTACGCACTTTCAAGGCTTGGGAAATGCTATCTGAATACTTGGAAACTTCGTCGTCGTTGGCAGTGTTCTCACCACTCAGTGTCAGGGCGGCCGCTTCGGCCATTTTCTTGAAACCGGCCATTATCTGATCCGGATCCTGCGGCATTGGTGGTATATCGCCACTCGGCGTGTCTGGCCCACCGAACAATGTGTTCATGCGATCCGCTAAGATTTTCGCTTGTTCGCTGCAATTCCAAAGTTCAAGTGATTCGAGTGACAAGCAGCAATGTTTTCTACTTACATGAAAAATGCATCGGGATCGTCGCTGCCCTCGCCGGCTGCAACTGCTGTGCCATCCGTAGCCACGGGCTTTTCCGGCTTGGCCCCACTCTTGCTTTTGTCAAAGTCCTGCAGTGCATCTGGGAAGTGTAATGGATGTTTGTTATATAAGTTGTAAGACAGGCTGCTTCTGCGTTTTTTTTTGACACCCACTGTCGAGCAGTTCGTTTAGGTCATCACCATCTCCGTTTTGCTTTTGGTCGGACATTATGTTTAATTTATGTGAAGAAAATGATTTAATTACTGAAAAAACTATGTAACACTTTGTTTTGACTTGACACAAGGACTGTGCATGTGTGAGTGCAAGCTCTGGAAGTGACGTGTGTGTGCCACATTATTAGCTTATCGCAACCGATGCTTGTCAATGTTATCGATGGTAGGAAAGAGTCTAAGCGCATAGCATGAACTGCTTGCTGCTGGTAATTCATAAGTCTTGCCATAATAAACCCAACCAGAATTATCAGCAAGAATATTTGCTTGTTATTATATTTATTTATACACCAATATTTCAAAAATGTATGTATATAGGGAAAGGTGAAAAAATATATACTTTAAAATCGTACCGATGTTTAGACAGAATTGGTATTTATTCTGGTATCTATGATATACGCGCGACAAAATAGCGGCGGTCACTTTACTAGCGAGCAACAGAAATATCGATAATTAAGCAGCAATCGTATCAATCGTTAATTGCCAATCTCTCATTTGCCATACAGTCATAACATAAATAACTAAAGAAGTGGAAGAGCACACGCAAAAAACAATAATACTTTAGAAAACTTCGAACTGATATTAATATAAAATGGGTTGCGATGGTGGCACCATTCCCAGACGGGATGAGCTTGTGCGCGTCAAGCAAAAGCCAGAACAGGTTAGGCAATTTGATGAATCAAGATGTTCGTTTTTCTCATGATCTAAAATTCCCGCAGAAAGACAAAGACGCAGAACGAGAATTTCGATGGTTGCATTGTGCGCTGACCCAGCAGCGTTTGCAGGAACCAATTGCTATGTGTACAATGGGACGCCTGTATTCCAAGCAGAGCGTCATCGAACGTTTGCTAGAGAAGCTGGAAATGCCCGAGACCTCGGCGCATGTGCGCAGCCTGAAGGACATCAAGACGCTGCAACTAACTCCAAATCCAGCATTCACGGATGAGGACAAGACCGAGGGTCTACTGGACACACGCCATGCGCCTTACATCTGCAAACTAATTGGTCTGGAGATGTCGGGCAAATTCCGCTTTGTTGCGCTGTGGACTTGCGGCTGTGTCATGTCGGAGCGCGCCCTGAAACAGATCAAAGGCAGCATGGCCAGTGTGTGCCCGCTTTGCCAGGTACCATACAGCGTGGAGGACGTCATTGTGCTTAATGGCAATGACGAGGATTTGGAGCTTATGAAAGTTAAGTGTGAAATGCGTGCTGCTAAGCGCAAGTCCGCTAAGAAGGACAAAAAGGATTCAAAGAAAACGGAAACCGGTGTAAAATCAGAAACTGCTGATGCAGCTGCCTCTACGTCCAGTAAAATAGACAAGCCTTCAACCAGCAATGGTCACGCGAACAAACTGAAAATTGTAGCTAATCCCAAGCGCCTGGGCGCGGTTAATGCAATGCAAGATCCAGAATTGAAACGGCTTAAAACCGATTTCAGCGTAGCGAAAGACCCGAACGCTAGCGATGTGTACAAATCCCTGTTTACCAGTCACAAAACGGACAAGGAACAGGAGCGCGCTCACTGGATCACCTATAATCCCTTCTACAATTAGTATCCTCTCCCCACAAATAGTTGTAAACTCTACACCTAAAAACCCAATTTAGTTTGCTTTACGTTTTCAATCATTGTATCCATTTGGTTGTACTGAGACAACTCAGTAGCTGCCTTTTCATTTTACAAAAAGTAACTGATATAAATTACACAAAATATTTCAATATGTATCGCGCGTCATATCAAAAGGGATTCCTGACGATACTTTACAGCGTGGGCAGCTCTCCACTGGACAAATGGTCCACATATGTAAGTCCACTAAAAACCTTTTAATGGCGAGCAGCTATAAATTCCACTGCACTTACAGACTAAAAATGGTTATATTAAACGTATTTATGATGAAGACATTAAATCTTTGGTGCTGGAAATAATGGGATCCAATGTGTCAACCACATTTATACATTGTCCAAGTGATTGCAAGGCAGAGCTGGGCATTAAGTTGCCATTTTTGGTGTTGCTCATTAAAAACATGCACAAATATTTTTGCTTTGAAGTTAAGGTGAGCTTTTTGCAAATATTTATTGGGGCTTATACTTAGATTGGTCGACTGTTTACAGATTCAGGACGATCAGCGTTTTATGCGACGCTTCCGCGTGTCAAATTTCCAGAGCAAGACATCGGTGAAGCCATTCTGCACGGCCATGCCCATGGGCATGTCCCCAGGCTGGAATCAAATACAATTCAATTTGGCCGATTTTACACGTCGCGCTTATGGTTCGAACTATTTGGAGACCGTTTCCCTGCAGGTCCATGCCAACATACGCATCAGACGCGTTTATTTCACTGACAAACTTTACACGGAAGCCGAACTACCCAATGACTATAAGCTGCTGGGCAAGCCCAAGGATTTGAAGAAGGAGAAACAATTTAAGGCTCCGCCGACAGCGCGTCCACCATCGCCACTTAATACGGGACGCGCCGTGACCACAGCCAAAACCGAAGAATCGGTTGCGCCCCGAGAGACGGAGACCGAGATGGATATGGGTGCAGCGGAGGTAAAAATAGCGACAATTTCTGAAACCGCTGAACCTGAAGCAGCTCCCGCAGCATCTGAAGAGCCGCCTGCACAAACCGAGCCCACCGAGGATGCGTATTATTATTAAGATTATTTTGATGTTTATGTTAAATGTTTAACTTAGTTTTATTTGTGCACGCAACTGGACAGAGGCATGGCCGAGTAACAACTAAATTAGTTAGTCGTAGGTATATAATAGTTAATTTAATGCAAGACTCGACTCAAAAATATCCTTGTTTTTTTATAATCACGTTCCAAAAGGTTGTCTTATCTGTTCTGGTGGCCCATTGAGGATGCTTACGAAATCTTTTGAATTACTTTACTTTATTTTGTGTTATTTTTGATGTATACTTAAAATTTACTATTAAGGGTGTGGCACATTCCATAAAAGTTGTGGTCGTGGCAGAGTAACAACTAAAGTACAATACGTAGACATAATAGTTTATTTATTGCAAGACTCGACTCAAAACAAATTTGGTTTTTTTTGTTAAAATACGTCGTCTAAATTTCGCTAATAGGTAACCTTACAAAACGCACGCCTATTGGCTATCTGTTTCCGTATGCGTTTCTTTGGACGCAGCTAGGATGCGCTGGCTTCGTTGGCGATGCTCATCATGTCCGCATCAATGTTCTTCAGAGCATTGTGATATTCTGTGATCTCCAGTGCCTCCCACTCGGCCTTGAATGCCGCCTTGGGGTCTTGGGGCATTGTCATGGCTGCGCCGGTCATTGCATCGGCCTGGGCTTGTGTCTGATCCGCATGGTTATTCTCACCCAGCACCAGGGTATAAATGGAGCGCAGGCCAAAGACATTCAGGAAATACCATGAAGCCGATGACACCCAGGCGGCATCCAGCGATGCCAGCTCCACGCCGCGCTGCAGCATGGGCTTGAAACGCAGTGTAAGGGGGAAGGGAACTTTGGTGGTCACAAATCCAGAGAACATCCAGTTGATCCAGCCACCAATAACGACCATGGGCAGCACATTAATAAAGTTGCCCTTAACCATGTCTGTGAGCATGGCTGAAGAATTTTGCGCAACCGGCGCGCGTTTTTGTGTCTTAAAGTAGCCCGTTTCCTCGTTGTTGAAGAAGTTCTTCCTCATGGAGAACGACTGGGCACTTAGATATTTACCATTCTCGCGCAGCAATCGGGCGCGGATCATAGCTTGGCTGTGACAACGTACACAAAACACATTTTTATACATTAAAAAAACCCAATTGCAGAAATGAACCTTGCTCACCTGTCCATGATTTGGGTCATCTCAGCCTTTTTCTGTGTTGATATCAGAATGGACACGTAATGTCGCACAATGCCAACTAGAAATGTGATGAGCACGATGGGCAAAAACACCCAAACGCGTATATCCGGATCTATTAACAGCTCCGTCATATTTAATTAATAATTCAATTTAATATTAACAATTTTTTCAGCACCCGTAGAAGGCTATTCGGTGCTAGAGATGGATGTTTATCGATATATTAATTAAGTAACAATGACCAACAGCTATCGATGCACGGAGTCTCCCTAATGTATATTTTTTATTCGGAGCGGCAACCTGAAATATTTTTGGAGCCTCCTCTGAATTAAAAAATTAATTTTTTGTAGGCTGACAATGAAACTTTGACCTACTAGTCGAATTAGCTCTTAACAATTCGATTAGTGGACTATTGCCAATCGACATCAATAGTCTCAAGCAAGTGATATCTATGGTAACTATATATTTTTTCTTATTAAAATTACAAATTATGTATGAATTAAATTATATTGGAAATAAAGGACTTATGGTTACATGTGCTTAAACATAATTCAACGATTACATTTTTCCAGGAAGATGCTTATTGGATATTGTTAAATCTTTGCCATCATACACAATGTTCTCATAGAAGAACTTTCTGTTGACGCGACATTGCGGACCACATCTGGTTGAGCCACAACTGCGGCACTCGTACCAACAACCATCACATTCCTCGTTCATGCAATCGCAAACGTCTAATCCATTTGATCTAATGTTTCCGTACTCATCGTAGGCGCTGCTTTTTCCATAATAGCAACCTTTCTTCTTTCCTCTGCGCTTTGTCTTCTCGGCTTCTGTACTACTATTATCGTCAATGGTTTCTTTTGGACGTTGTGGACGCTGACGCAAGCTTCGAGCACTCATTGCAAATCCTTTTTATTGAACAGTAAAAGATACAAAGTAGATCTATTCTTGTGGAACTGGGTAAACAAATTATATGATCTGATATATCGGTAATTGGTAATGTATCGCTCGTCCCCTATCGATTTGTTATCGCCAGACCATATTGCTTGAATTCTGACTGTCCCCGTGCAGTGTGACCATCTGCATATACATTATTGTTCCACATATAGCCAAGTCAAATACTCCTGCGACGCCAGTAAAATTGTTTGATTTATTGAAGTATCAAAGTGATTGTAGCAATGGAGGCCAAAGACGATTCGCCAGCGACATCCACGAATCCGCCTCCAACTACCGAGGCAGCTAAGGATACAGCCAGTGCCGTTGTCGCTGCCGCTGCCAGTAACAATACACAAGCTTCAGCAAATTCGGCGGCAACTGCAACAACAGCAGCTGCCCCGGCACCAGCAACAAGCAATAATTCCAGCTCCAGTGCAGGAGCAGCTGCAGTTACAGCAGCAGCAACAGCATCGACTACATCAGCAAGCACTGCTCAGCAGCCGCCACCGGCCAAAAAGCCAAGCGCTCCGCCTGCGCCGCGTGCCGATCCCAGCGCGCTGCCAACGCGCCAATATCTTGATCAAACTGTGGCCCCCGTTTTACTGCACGGCTTGCAGGCATTGGCACGCGAACGGCCCACAGATCCCATACAATTTCTGGCCTCGTACTTGCTAAAGCACAGTAATGGCTGCGAGGAGCCTGTCGCCAACGAGGCCAGTACTTAGGTGTAGTTTCTCGTTTCTGTTCCCTATATCCCGTTGCCCTAGCTCTGTAAGTGAAAGTCCCCAATAAATGTTTAAAATTACATAAAACTATAATAATAAATCGCTGTTGCGCACCGTTCACTTAAATAATACGTTAGCAATTTGCATTTAGGCAGTGATGGGATAACCCCAAGGATCCAGTTTACAATTGAGCAGCTGCAGCGAGGTGTCAGCAATCTTGGCCAGCAGCTCGGCCAGCTTGTGCTTGGTGTACACCTTGTACAGCTGTCGACGCTCATCAGCAATCTCATCCGCCAACCGAATACAGCCTGGATGATCGCGCGCTTTTGCCATGACCTCATGCAGAAGCAGCACAATCTCTGGCAGGCAAATCGAACGCAGTTTTTCCATTTGCAGCAGACGATTTTCCCAGTGCAGCATCGCTGCATTTTCCGGCTCCTTGGCAATGAAGGGATCATTGAGCCAGCCCTTCTCTGGAAACAGCAGCACATTAAACAGTGCATCCGTGGTCACTGGTGCGGCAAGGGGTGGAGAGATTGAAGATACGATTAGACAAAATGAAAGTAAGGTTTGATTTGTATCTTACTTTTGGACTGTTCCTTGACCTTCTGCTCCCAGCGCGCCAATTCACTGAGATAGGTCTGCTCCTTGTGCTGCGCATTCATGCGTTCAGTGAAATTGTCCTGCGCTTGGCCGGAGTTCTGTGTGCCCTTTTGAGGTGGCTGAGGGCGCGCTTGCTGCAGGCGAGTCCAATCATTAAAGCTGTCCACGCCAGCCAAGTAAACCTTGTAGCACAGATACTCTTTGAGGCTGCACTCTTCGCGAGGCCCCAGGTTGTCCAGAGCACCATAAATATTGATCAGCTGACTAGTTACATCACCGGGCACCATGGCAAACACCTGACGCACACACTCAATTTTGTTGCTGGCCAAATAGTGACGCATCATGCCATTGGCCTGCCAGAGCAGCTCCCCGCGCTGCTCGACCAGATGAATCAGATACTCGAGTGACTGTATCTTGCGCTTGTCGGCTGCAGATATTGAACCGGTGGGCGGCTCGCCTTGTATGCCGGGCGGCGTGCTATCCAGACGAATACTCTCCACAGTATGCCGTGTGATTTGCTCCACATCGAGGCCTGCCTTCAGGGCCGCATCCAGCGCCTGTTGACGCAGTCGTTTCTCATCAATTTGTGTCAGAAACTTGGCATAGAGCTGCACCTGCAGCTTGTTGGGCAATCCCGCCGCATAGTAAGCAATGGGCTGTGGGTCTCCGCGCTGAATTAGTGACTCCACATAGGCAGCGATAATGCGTTCCGCCTGCTGCTGCTGCGGCTGCTGCTCGACTCGTCCAATCTGGCGCATGAAAAGCACAATGTGCGCCATGAAGCGAAGCTGATGCGGTGGCAGCTGCGCCTCCTTGGGCACGGCGTCCAGCCAGCGGCACATATGCTGCAACAACTCGCCGCACGTATCGAGTATGATGTGCTGCTGGATGACGCCTAGTTGGCCCTGAGCATAGTCGCGCACAGACACGTCCTTTGCCACGCTCAGCTCATCAAAGATCTGCTCGAGCGTCATTTTGCCATTCCAATACTCATCCGGCATGGGCTGATAGCGTTTCATGCAGCATCCTCTAATCTCGCTCTCGACGCGTATGTCTATTTGCACCTTGATATACGCCCACAACAGATCGTGCCAGCTGCTGTGCAGCAGCGACTTCAGCGCTCCCAAGTGACCACAGAACACGGCCGCTGTGGCCCGAGTGTACTCATCATATTTCTTGGAATCGGCTAGTAGCCAGGCACAACGCTTCCAAATGTCGCGGCGGGGATTGCCTTCGATAGGCAGCTTTTCGTGCGACTGCCCGGCCACGTGCTGCTCAAAATTGGGATCCTCGTGCAGACGCCAGCCCTCCAGGATAGCTGCCCGCCAGGTTTGGCCAAAGTGCTTGCACAACTTCAGCGCCTCATCGATGTGTCCGTTGCGTATGGCAGCGAAAATGGCGCGACCCAAGCGCAAATTGTCCTCCATGTCAAGGGCGTGAAGCGGTTTACCCTCCCGCACCGGCGCGTCCGGATCTAGTTGCTTGCATATCTCATGGCCACGTCCGAAGGCGGCACCCTGCAGATTCTCTAGCTGAAAGAGCGTATTTTCCCAGGCCATCATGCGATCGTGACTCTGCAATGCATTCGCCTGATCCTTCTGCTCGTAGCATTTCTCCAGCCAGTCAACTACCAGCTGGTACTCACGCAGCTGCGCATTTATGGAATACAGCTGCTGGATAACCTGTTAAATGCACGTATCAATTAAATACACGAATTCGAAAGCCGTTTTTTATACGCACCTCTTTTTCACTGCCTCCCAGCATGGGTCCATCCTGCATTTCATCATCCGCCTGCGTATCAGCCTGCAGCAAGAGTCGATCATAGTAAAGTGCATGGAGTAGGCGCCAGGTGTTGATTTCCTGCTTCAACCACTTGACGCTAGACTCGCGCTGCTTGGCGCCATGGTTGCCGCCTACACCACGCTCGATATCCAGCTCCAGCTGCTCGACCACCTGTTGACAAGCTTGCGCCAGAAGCTGCACCACATCCAGTGTGTCGTTGGTGTTGTTGTGAGCGTGAAGCACTTCGTAGAAGTGGGCAAAGAGAATGTCAGTTTTGCCGCGTCCTTGATCCGCTTCATCGAGGTCTTCCGCTAGGAGTGTGCTGTCACCGCTCAGGCTGGTCAAATCGTTGGCGTTGATCGTACGACTTTGCAAAGACCTCAAGACTCCCAGAGCTCCCGAGGTGCTGTTTCTAAACATATCCTGCTCATCCGGCAGCAGCGTTATCGATAGATTGTTTGCCTGGCTATTTGCTGTGCTATTTAAGGGCAGGCGCAGCAGGGTGTTGCGTCTGTTCTGGAACGGACTTTCCATTGCTAGTTAACGGTTTCTACGTGACTGTATTATTTATAAAAAAAAATGTATTAACTATCCGCACGCGACAAAAATGCCGGGACTCTGCTTTGCAATCTAGCTCAACACTGTTTTCTAACTGCCTTGCAACACTGGTTCTTTTTGGTATGCACATCATATATTTTGCTTACATTATCTTACAAAGATTGAATGCAAAAACAACCGAAAATATAACTTTACAACATGTGCAGTTGTAAATTTATTTGTTTGTAGGCATATTTAAAGTAATTTATAATTTTCCCAGACATTTAGCCATAAACACTATTTGATATAACAATTTTGGGTTTCTCATACATTTCATGCGATCAGCATACGGGCCTGTGAAATAAAAATGAGTGTCATACTTCGACATGCAACATCTAGTTGTCAACTAAATTGGAACGTGTCTGCGCCACAAAATAAAAGTAAGCGTCGTTTTTATTATTTTGTTGTTACAATAAAAGGACGTTTTTGTGTAATGTAATGCTTAAATTACACGCACTGGCAGTGCACCGCCGCATGTTTGGCGAAAATACAGTGGTAAATTGTATCAAATAATGGTGAGGCACAGGCCAAATTGTTAGACGCTAATTGTGTAAATAAATGTATTACAACTGTAAACCTGAATTTTACTGTAGTGCAGTTAAATAACCACATGTATAGTTTATATGACAAACAAAGAGTCTTTTAAATGGCATCTAGCCACAATTGTTAATACCCAAATTAAATCTATGAAAAATAACTAAAAACAACACAACAAAAGGTAAGAACCGGAAATTGATTTTTACCCGCATACTTAAGTACATATTTATGTATGCATGTATACATACACACACATACATAAGTATGTGCATACATAAATGTATGTACATATACATATATCAGTATGTACTTACATATGTATCTAAGATAAATACACTTTTCTAACAAATCAACTACTTGCTTAGTCAGTGTAGAGGCAGGGAAAAAACGAACAAGTCGAGAATATAAATAGTATTTATGCAATTTGTACACATAAAAATTGAGTATATTTACAAAACATAAATATAGAGAGTTCGTATGTTACATGTGTGGTAAGAAATCGTATATATATGATTAGTTTAATTGACATTATAGATTATAATTACCTTCAGTTGAATATCACGAAGTACTGAAGCAAGCCTGGGGCATGAACCCGGCTGACTGGGTCGCTTAGACAAGTCAGCTATCAAGGTAGTAGTTTAGAGGAAGTTAATAAACGACGAAAGTATGTGTTAATTATGTATGTATGTATGTTAAATAAACTTTTTGCCCATGAACATTATAATAATAATGCAAATAATCGTGTTGTGAAGACAATTCGAATTGCAAAGTGGCAATTTTCCGATCCAAAAAGGCTTCGAAGTTAACTAACTTAATTCAGGGACATTTTCAATAATTTCCCGCTATGCTAAATTATAGCCTTCTAATAATTAGGGAAAATCCCATTATATATATGCATATGGCATGCATTAGTAGCTTAACGGTTTACTATAATCCCTATATTTCCCACTAAAATGAAGCCAGGGCAGAAATGGATTTTATTTTGTTTTTCTTCTAATTTGCGCATTCTAATTTAATTAACATAAAACAAGAGGGTCATAGGCAGCACATGAATATGACGAATCTGAATTCTTTTGAATTTACTTATTTGGAGCAAATATCCTCCCTATATTATATATATTTCTATTTCGATTCGCCTAATGCACTCTAATCGCAGATCGATATATTGGTAGCTTATTCTGTGCCAAAAAACCTTGCTCAATGCATTAATTTGTTTTATTTTGTTTCTTATTCAAGCCTTAACAACCGCAACGGTACACGAAACGATGGCCGTGCAGTTGAAGAATGCGTACCATCATTTGCCGCTGACCATAACGCCGATACTCTGCCAGCCGCTGTTGACGCCTGCGCCGACGCCGCCGAAGCCTGAGCCGCCAGATTTGACGTTCCATTGCATGTGCTGCGCCGAGTATTTTGTGCATCCGCTCGCTCTCTACCAGCACATGAACAGCAAGCATCCAAATGAGACGACGCCACAGCAACAGCAGCAGCAGCAGGAGCAGGCCGCGCAGGCGGCAGAGGATGATAGCACCGACTACAGCTGGATATTCGAGCCGGTCTGCGAGCTGGAAGTGGCGGCCGATGCGGCGCCGTTGCGCAGCGACGAAGACAGCGACTCCAACAGCGATGACGAGGCGGAGGAGGGCAGCGACGCGGAGAGCGACAACGATAGCGACAGCAGCAGCAGCAGCAACAGCAGCACCAGCAGCTCGAGCAGCAGCACCAGCAGCTGTGGCGGCGGCGACGGCGGTGGCGGCAACAGCAACTCGAATACCCAGCAGAGTTTGGAGAACGGTGCCTACGTGGAGGTGACATCGACACATCCCATGCGTGGCCTTCTGCCCGGCAGCCAGCCCAACGAATATCAGCTGCAGACCGCAGATCCACGTGAATCCACATCCATAATACTTTTGCAGCCCACGCTGAGCATAACGCCAGTGCCGCCGGCGCCCGCCGTGGTGCAGGCGCCGCTGCTGCAGCCGACGCTAAGTCTGGAGCCGGCGACCATTAAGCGACGTCGCGGTCGGCGCAGCAAGGCGAACGTGAACAGCGACGGCCAGGGAGCTGCAGCCGCGGCGGTGGCCCAGCTGGGTGCCAATGGGCAGAAGTGCTTTCAGTGCACGCACTGCGAGGCCTCGTTTCCCAATGCCGGCGATCTGTCGAAGCATGTGCGCTCGCACATCTCAAATAAGCCGTTCCAGTGCTCCATTTGCCAGAAGACCTTCACGCACATCGGCAGCCTCAATACGCACATACGCATCCACAGCGGCGAGAAGCCGTACAAGTGCGAGCTCTGCCCGAAGGCCTTCACCCAGTCGAGCAGCCTGATGGTGCACATGCGCTCGCATGCGGTGCGCAAGCCGCATCAGTGCCTGCAGTGCGACAAGGGCTTCATCAACTACAGCTCCCTGTTGCTGCACCAGAAGTCGCACTCGGCGCCCGTCGAGAGCTTTGTGTGTCCGGAGTGCGAGCGCGAGTTTAAGGCCGAGGCGCTGCTCGACGAGCACATGCGCATGCACACCCAGGAGCTGGTCTATCAGTGCGCCATTTGCCGGCAGGCATTCCGTGCCAGCTCAGAACTGGTGCAGCACATGAAATGCCATATGGGCGAAAAGCCATTCACCTGCTCCCTGTGCGATCGTTCATTCACCCAATCGGGCAGCCTCAACATACACATGCGCATCCACACGGGCGAGAAGCCCTTCCAGTGCAAGCTGTGCGACAAGTGCTTCACGCAGGCCTCCAGTCTGAGCGTGCACATGAAGATCCATGCCGGCGAGAAGCCTTTTCCCTGCCACATCTGCGGCAAGGCCTACAGCCAACAGGCCTATCTCAACAAGCACATACAGGCGCATGCCATGGACGCGACGCCAGCTCGCCAAGCGATGCCCGTGATGCCAGCGCCGAAGGAGACGCTGGTTTGCATTGTGTGCGGCGCCCTGCATGCGGATGCCACTGCTTTGGCGCTGCATGTGACGCGGGAGCATACGGCGCTGCTGGACAATATGAAGCAGGCCACGTTACCGCCAGCGCCGCTTGCGGCGGGCAAATGCAGCGCCGTAGAGCGTCAGGCACAGCAGCAGGCCTACATGCAGCGTGTGCAGTCGATGCTGCAGCAAATGAATCAGCAGCAACAGCAGCTGCCAGCCATGGACTCGGCCGGCGAGGACGAAGAAGAACTCGACGATGACGACGACGACGATGAGCTGGACGAAGATGATGAGCAGCTCGATGAGGCAGCCGACCAAAACGAGGCGCAGCAAGCGGCTAACAACGATCACGATGACATCGATGATGATGATGATGAAGATGAAGATGATGATGCGGAGCAGCAACTAATTACGGACGCGGATATGTATTATGATATGCCCGTTGATTTCGCCGACATGGAAGTGGGCTGCGAGGAGGAGGTGTGTGCTGATTTTATAGAGAACGACGATTACGCTGCCGAAGAAGAGGTCTACACAGAGGACATCTAAAAGCCGTTACACATATATTAAGAGCTATTAAGTTTCGCACAGGCATTTCGCATCAGTTCCACGTATTATTTTCACAGCACGGATCCACATCCACCTTGTATTCAATTTGTATTCAAGTTTTCTGTGTGGAATCTGTGGGAAAAGTCAAATGCGAAACACACTCAATTTTCAATTTTAAGCATTGTTTTCTGGCCATAGTTCTTATTATTGCTAATGGTATTTAATCATTATTATTGTAAAACCCAAAACACCACCCACAATTGTCGAGTGCCGCGCAGAGCTCTTATGTTTAAACGTTCTATAGACTTGTATGTTTAAGTTTAACCCTACTAAAAATAGTGCTTGCAGCTTGCAACAGCTTCAACTTCCACCGGCTGCTGACCATATCGCATATCATCTCACAATATTTCTAAGCTAATCTCAGTTAGAGCTCTGCGTCGTGCTTGCCAATTCGAATGCACCACTTGAAATGGTATTAAACTCTAGTATTAAGCTACCTACTGTATGCTGCTCATTTACCGAATGTCCCACAATGAATTGTGGGTCAGACTTTCCCGAAACGAATTCCCCTGTATTACGAGAGCGCACTTTATTGTGCGGATCCTGAAGAGATTACATTAATCGTTAACTTAAAAAACAATCAAAACTGTGTACATTATTTGGTTATAAGCGAATAAGCATTGGAGAGATGGAAAATGAAATGAGATGGGAGTTGGGTGTAGTTTGCTAATAATTTTGGTCCTTTCAGAAGTTTCCTTTTTTTCTGTAATGTTTCTAGCCCTCTTCTGCATATATATTTACATGATGATTACTAATTCAAAGGCGAAAAATGAATGTTAACTTCAAATAACAGCGCGTCTTTACAGACAGTTTACATAACATACAAATGTTATCGTTGTTTGAAGAACTCCTGATTACGCTAAAAATCAATTTTATTGATTTAAATACATATATTATGATTTTTTCATTAATTCCTTTACAGTCTTGTAAAATTCAGTGGGATAATTGCTTGTTGAATCGTGTCGCTGGTGTCCGTTTCGGCGATGCCAAACATGCCGGCCAACAGGCAGCCGTAGGCCATGTTGTCATCCGGTTCAAGTCTTTCTGGTGGTGTTATGAGCACATTGTCGCCTTGGTAGACGTAGGGCAAACGGAGTATCCAGTAGGCGCTCTGCGAGAGGCGCGGCAACGTGGGGCAGCCCAGGGTGAAGGTGTATTTGCCCACGCGCATCTTGGGATCGAGGATTATGTTGACAGGCGCCTTGGGAGTGACCACATGAATGCGCATTAGCTGCGCCAGATATGTGGTCTGTGCGCGACACGGGCAGGGGAAATACAGAGGCATATTGTTGTTCACCACTTTGGTACTGGTGTCGCGTTCAATGTCCGCACCGCCACGGAGCACTCGATCCGGGCTGCACATCATGAAGCGATGGCCACGCGAGCACTCGTACTCGAAGCCAACAAAGATCTTGAGGGCCAGGCGATCGCCATGCTTGCGATAGCGTTGACTCTTCTTGCCCATCGACTGTTGCTGCTGCTGCGGATGCTTGTGCGGTTGGACGAGGCGGACGTGCACGTCCCAGGGCAGCAGAAAGTTGGCGCCGGACAGAAACCCGCTTTGGAAATGCTCTTGCAGTCCGGTATTGTGACTGTAAATGGAACTGGGTCCCACACAGGCGAGCGACCAGCTCGGAAACAGCGGCAGTAGCTCGCAGCCACTGCTCATGTGCACCAATCCAGGCAGATATTCCGTGGTAGAGACCTGCTCCGTCGGCGCCACATCCCGCAGCGCCTCCGGGCAGATCTCGCTGACTGCGGCATTGGCCGCATTCTGATCACTGCGCTCCTTGAGCTGCAGCACCAGCTCGTTGACTGTGTTGGCACTGGAGGTGCCGCTGCTGGTGCTATTGCTGCGGCTGCTCAAGCCACTGCTGCCAATTTGCGAGCTGATCTCCGGTGAACGCACCTCCTCGCCCTCATTCAGCGAAGCGCCAAAGCCGGCTATCGACATGTTTAAATCGGAGCCATAGGTAGCCGACAATGCCGGCTGCGAGCAGCCATTGCTTAGGGTTATCTGCGGCTTCTGTGGCCCCTGTTCCGTTGCGTTAATCGGCTGGGAGTATAGCTCACTGGCGGCATCCAGATCGCTGTCGCCCTGTGCCGCCACCTCCATGCGGTTCTTAGGCGCCTGCAACAGCAGCGGAAAAGCAGCCTCGAAAGCCGCCGCTCGATAATCGCTTATTGAGGGGGTAAATACGGGCAACTGGAACTTTTTAACCTTGACGCACAAATTGCACATGGCAGCCATGTGTTCGTAGTAATCGTAATTGGCCTGCCGCAGTGTGAACGGGTCCTCTCGCCTGCCCTGCGTGCGCCCGCAATTACAGCTGGAGATGTGCACAATGCCGCTGCTATGCTTATCGTGCGGCACATCCTTTGGCTGTGTACAGGGATTGCCGCGCAGGCTGAGCTGTTCACACTGTTGCCTGCCGTCGTACCAATGCCTTAGGCAAATCTCACTGAGCTTGGCCAACGCCAGCTCCGCATATGGACCGCATCCCTCCTCTTCAAAGGCCAAAATGGCATCCGCCAGCAGCTGCTTGTGCGCGACGCTGCCGTAAATGGCGGGCGCCGAATTTTTATAGGCGGATATTCCCTTCTTCAAGCCCAGGTCGCACAGATGGCCCCAGAACCTGTAAAAACAAAAAACGATTACTATGGATAAATACACAAAACGAGGTTTTCACTTACTTTTTCTCATAGTTGAGGCTCTCATTGAAGTCCCGCAGATAGGCTTTCTATAGAGGATTTCAATTAATAGACAAAGATAAGATTTGGGATAGCTATTTACATAATTAAGATTATTTGTTACGTAGCTGCCTTCCTGAATATTCCCGATGAGCAGCCTGTATATCGTGTCCATGCAAATGTGCCACTCATTGGCGCTCAGCAGCTGGAACTGTGCCGACTGTGGCAGCTGCTTGAATGAGCCCTCGTCAAAGCAGCCCTGCAGTGCATCCTGCACATGACGCTGCAAAAAGTGCCAGACTGTGTGCTTCCTCTTGTAGACCTGTTCGTCCGACTCGCGTGCCTCATAGGCCGCGCCATAGGGCTTGACAAAACCCTCGAACGGGGCAAGCTCTAAAATTTCTGTGTCCTCCTCCTCCTCTTTGGAGTCCGACTTGTACATGGTCGCGTTGAGAGCCTCAATGGCCAGTAGCAGCTGATCTGGACGTAGCTTCTCGTGGGCATTGTAGAACACGAATTGCTTGTTGTTGGGCAGAGCGAGCAGAGAATTGTTGGCATTGTTGGTTACAATGTTGTACTGGCGCAGCAGCTCGTATATCTTGTCCTCCGTTTGGAATTCATAGGCGGAAATGCGTTCACGTGTCTTCTCCTCATCCTGGGGATAGTTCTCGAAGAGAAACAAAATACGTGGCGTGCAGAGTCGCGCCCTGTCGTTAAGTAAGCTGCCGGCGGCGGTTTCACGCAGCAATTGGGGCAAAAAGTCCAGCACATGCTTCTCTCGCACATACTTCAGCAACTGGCAAATGGTCACCAGTGCCGTGTCGAAGGTCTGTGCGGTTTCCACGTACACCAAAATGTGACACACGTGCAACGCCAGCAGCAGTATGCGCAGAAACCGACTCCGCATCTGCTCGTAGAAGCTGTCAAAGTCAACGGACGTTTGCTTCAACAGCTGCTGGACCAGCACCGCCTCATCATGGGTGGTCTCAAAGTGCAGCAGCAGCATATTGGTGCCTGGCTTATAATAGCATAGAATCTGCCCGTCCGCCGGCTCGTGCGACTTGTCGGGCTGCATGCCAAAGGCGCTCATCTTGTTGGCCAGTGCACATTTCGAGCGACCAATTACGCCGACGATCACCAGCGAGTTCTGCAGCTCCAATAGCAAAGGTCTGTTGTGGTACACGTGTTGGTGATTATCTTATTACGCAGTTTTTCACCCACTTACGCTACATTCTCGGGTATGTCCGGATACTTCCAGGTGTAATAGTTCTTGTAGCTCATGTTTCGCGTGCGGCCAAAACAACAGCAAGACAAACATAAACAAGGCGAGATGGCAAAAATATATCGATATATACCATACTGCTCTGCTGGAAATGCATTGCCGATAGCTATCGATTAAAATGTATCGATTAAAATTTATTACTGCAAGCGCAAAGAGCTATCGTTTTTTGAATCTTTAAGGCAAAGCTCGTTAATTAAACAACTATATTATTTTGTTTGTCTAAAGCAATTAAATTTTATTGTAAACTTTTTGCCATTTATAAATACTTTCAGCATACCTTACAGCTTTTCGTATGCCATAGCGTGTGTGTATTTTTGTTTGCTTTCCATATTCTTGCATCAATTGTCAATGTTAAACGAGAGTAAAGTGCATGATTAAGTAGAATGTATAATGTTTAAATTTGGAGCTATATAATGTTGAATTAAGTATGCGTGTTTGGCTAAATGAGCACCTAAAATGATTTATATATTATTATATTTATGCAAAGAGCGTGTTGAGAGTGTTTTTTACTTATGCTATGCGTGGGCATAATAAATAGAGCATACAATTGAGTATCATAGAAGAGTGCATTATCCGTTAATTTCAAGAGCTATTTAAAGTGCTACAAATGGTTTTTATATTGTTGTTGAGCACATTCAAAATACTTGTATGTTAGATATCAATTGCTAGAAAGTACTAATAACTACTACAAAGAATGTCGTGGAGTGAAGAACTCGAATGCTTCATCAAGGTATTTACAAATCATTTGATTAGAAGTCTATCAAAATTGAGTTTATGATTTGAGTGTAATGGGAGTTTTCTGTTGAGTTGTTTGTCATTTCCATATTTACATTGTTTATGAAATTCTTTGTGCTTCAAATATTGTGTGTATATTGCAACTGTCGGCTCACTGGAACATCCGAAGAAGTTCCTTTAATTAAAGAATAAGAAAAAATTATATAAAAACTAATTCTATGCATGTTTTCTTGCTTTTGTATTTGAACTTGACTTTACCATTCTGTATATTGTTTAAGCTTTCGGTTAATTTTTGTATTTTTTCTTAGCTGCTTTTTCTTCGCATCATTCTTACTCCACGTTTTGGCAGTGAACCTGAGCTTAGATCTTTGTTTTCGTGTTCCATTTACTTTACACAAACATTTCCATTGAACATGTTCTTGTACACAATTTTATTGAAATCGTTTTTAGTTAGCTACAATATTCAAGCACATGACAATAACATATATATTATATGATAGTTAAATTTTTTGTTAATGATTCGTTTAAATAAATATAATTAAGCAGACGCGGGCAAAAAATCATTTGCAACAACCAGAGTGTTTACTGTAGTTTTTTTTTTCTCTTTTTTTTACTAGTTTTTACTACACACGCTTGCGGAAAAACTCATTTAGCATTAGACATAAACAATTTCATATTAGTTTCAGGCCATTTACAATAAACATATGTATAATCTACACACATACATACACACATATATATGTATATGTATTTGTTAATTTATGAAATATCATCACAAAATTGATGAAGTCATGATTTCAATTTGTATTCTTATGGCTAACGATGCATTTAATCGGTGTGTTCTTTAAATTAAGACTAAGCTTTAAACAAACAAAAAATAAATCCTAAATGTGAAATTCGGAAAAAAATGATAATTCGGTTTTATTCTTTGTTCTTGTGTGGATCTTAAAGCAGCTAAACTTAAATGTAAATTGTATTTTGCTTCGGGTATTATATGTTTAATATTGTTGTTTTTTTTTGTTAATTTTTTATGTATTTTTCATATTTGTTATTTATTGTAGAGCCGGCGATTTACAGCGTTTTTGCGCGATCCAAGAGATCGCTGATGAACTTCGATATGTCCGATTGCGGGCGTTTGCACACTGACAATAATCTCTGCAAGGGACGAGAATTTATTGTTAATTTTATTTATTTACCGATTGAAAGGCCAACTTACAATAAGATGAGATCTTCTTATGTCGTCTGTGTCCATGTCTAAGATTTCATCGATATCCACATCGATCGCCTCGCTCTGCAAAAACCCGAAAAGAAACTTGAGAGGAAACTCGTTTTGAGTCATCTTGGAGCTGTCATCTTACCGGCGGATCAAAGAGCTTCTGCAGCTCATCGTATAGCCACATTTCGACGGCCAGACGCTTCCTGATCAGGCTCATCTGATGTGAGCCATATTTGGCGGTGAGGAACTTCTCGCGTCGCTCCTTGACCTCCGCGCCCTTCTCATTGAAGTTGACCCGCAGATTTGTCCGGTTCGGCGAGCGTTCGCAATCGTTCATCTGCTCCAGGCCGCACTGCATCTTCCAAGAGCTCGGAATCGCTTGTTTTTCTTTTATTTATTAATTAACACTGTTGTGTTTATTGAACCTGCAACTAATTGGCGTGCCTGCAATTGAAAGCGGACAGAAATTGGTCTTTAATATGCACTGCAAGCACATTTTATATATACATCGATTGATGAATTAAATATCATATTATGTAATTGCGGCTGAGCGCTGCTTGCCTCATGCGTCATGCCGGAGGCCCGTTCGATCTGCTGGGCCCATAACCCATTCGCATTCCAGTTATTAATGCCCGTTTTGGCCCAAAGGCATTTTCAAATTCCCGCAATGACTCACCCACAGCTTGCCACGGGCAGAGAAAGAGACACAGAGAGAGAGAGGGAGTGGGAGATGGAGGGGGTAAGGGAGAGTTGGGGCTAAGTGGGAGCAACTCCTCTGCCTTGGCCCGACTCTGCCTCTGGGCCCATAAAGTCAGACTCTGATTCATGCTCGTTTATTGCTTGCTTTCGCTGGACTTGTTCTGGCTTTATCTATGGCCAAGATTTGACATGCCAACAAAGCAAAAAGGAATAATTGCCTGTCCACGTTTCACAGTTAATTTAATTAACGTGTGTAATGCATGTAATGAATGCTCCTCCGATTCGACTGACATTTGACATCTGACCTTCTTGTGAGCGGGGGCATGCCCCCATCCAATGCATGTGTGTCCGGACAACTGTCGACTGATAGCTGCAAAGTTTCAATTGCTGCATTGATGAAGATAAACGAGAACAGCTGGAAAACTTATCCACTTCGGAAATTGTTTTCAATTTCAATTTACAAGCTGCTGCGAACTTAATCAAATCCAATAAAGAACTGAACTTGGTTGAAATATCTTGTTTTTGAGTGCCATAAATAGATTTTGGGTGGGATATATAGGAACTTAAGAGCTAAAGCACATAATTTGATAAAACATATACAAATCAGAAAGAATAGGAAGAATATGTACATACTTGGGAGGTACATAGGTACAAACTTGGGAGGTACATAGGTTCATACCTTGGAGGTACATAGGTACATACTTGGGAGGTACATACTTAAGAGGTACATAGGTACATACATGGGAGATACATAGGTACATACTTGGGAGGTACATAGACCTATTCCTAGCGCTTTTTTATTTATATTCAAGAGATTTAGTTTATGTGTTTTGCATTGTTTATCTAACTGAGGTCAATCAGATCTTGTTTACTTAACTTTCCAAGAAAAATGGGTTATGGCATTATACGTAGACAATTCGAGTTGTTGTCAGATCTGAGTTAAGGATTATTATCCTCCGTCTCTTGAGGAACCGCTTTTAGAAAAGTTATCAATCTGCATATTTCTTACAAACCGAGCTATATAAGTATATATTTAGTTTACAGAAAGAAACCGAAGCTCAAAACAGGAAACATTTTGGAGCTTTCTATTCAGTATACAGAAAGATTACAAGACACACCAGATATTCAACCAATTCCTAAGATTATAGATGAAACTAGGTGAAACTAGGTTCTCGAACCGAAGCTCAAATCAGGAAACATTTTGGAGCTTTAAGTCGAGCCAGAGACTCTTTCCCTTGGTTTTGTAGCTCTTATTTTACCAAAAGTTAGTCAAATAAGTTCTCTAAAAATAATTGTTATTTCTGCAATTGCAATAATCTATTATGTTCGCAATTCCTTGTAGTATACACTCATATTTCCTGTTTGGGGCCGAGTTCCAAGAAGAAATAAAATTTCTTTGTTTTTGTTTTTTTTTGGAACTTTTCACTGAGAAATATATTTCACAAATAATTCTCTTCAGCTGTGCAAACAAACATTGAAATATTTGAATACGGAAATGTTAACAAATTCCAACTAGATTTCGGAGGTTTAAGGTAAAAGATTTCCACTTAATTCTTTATTTGCATTCAAGTGTGAATCATTCAGTTAAAGAAATATAAACAAGGTATAAGTACATGAACCATATAATCAGAGGGAAGTACGAGAGGAAAGAACCAGAGGAAAGAACCAGAGGGAAGTACCAGGGGGAAGTACGAGAGGGAAGTATTTTTCCATAAGATTAAGTATTGAACTTTTCGAGAAAGAAGCGGCTATCGAATTTAAGTGTATGCCTTTGCTATGTCTAAGGTAATAAGAATACAACTTAAATAGGATAGAATATAATAGAAAGATTATAAAGTTTGATCTCAGAGTCTTTTGAATCTGGATACTTTGCTATACAAATGCTAGTATATCATGATAGATAGGATAAGTATTCAGATTTCACATAAATCCCATTAATGTGCGAGGAGAAGTATTGCGTCTAGACTTAGGGCTTCGCCCAGTTCGCAGTTCTTCCGACTTTTCCAATATGATTTATTTACTTTTGCGGTAAATGCCAATTTTAATTTCTAATTGGAGATGCGCTGGTTTTGGCGGACATGGAAATTGGTCAGTTCTAGTTAATTGATTTGAAATGCAATTTGCTGTTCAAATTGGCCACGTTTGATGCTTCCTTGGGCTATTGGGGAGGGTGATTAGAGGGGGAGGGGTGGGTCGCTATCTAATTTGAGGCTAGTCACATTTCCTTTCACAACGAATTAGCCAACAAGCAGGAGAACGAAAGCACGGGCTAAATTGAATCAAAACAGAAGGCAGGTGGAGTCACACACACACAAACACACACTTGTGTGAAAATATGCATTTGCCCCCATCCCGGAAGTTTCCGCAACGCTGCACAAGAGGGGGTTGGGGGTGGGAAAACTGCGGCGTCTGTCGACAGTTACAATGTTGTTACAATTTTTTTTTTCGTAGTTACCCAGCAATTGTTGTGTGCATGCAACGTGTTGCATGTTATCTGCTTCTTCTTCGTCTTCTAGCGGCCATTGCAACATCATATTTATGCAAAGCTCTTGTTGCCGTTGTTGCTGCCACAGCTATAGATGTGGCAAGCAATAATAATAAAGCCAGCTGCCACGTACTATAATCAACTCGAAGCTGAAGTCAACGGTCAAATGCTTTGCCATTTTCTTGTTTTAGTTTTTATCTTTGGGAATTCCGTAGATACGTTTTTCCTATGCAAAACAATTTCTCACAACCCACAATTAGGGCTAAAGCTAAGCGACGCGTTTTGAGCTACGAGCCACGAACAGCGCATAAATCAGTGCAGCGCCTGAGAACTAAATAAACGCCTTTTAAATGCCATCGTATCATGTCGAGCGGTCATCACAATATACATTACACACTAGGCCAACGGAACCAGAGCAATTGGGCCTGATCTCAGGCCATTTCCGGCATTCAAATTGTACACAAGAAATATTTAAGCACAAATAATGAAACCCAAGCAAACAACAAAAAAAGCAAAGCCCAACGCAAGCAAAATGTCTCCCATTCAAATGTCTCGTATTACCTGCTGTTCTGCTCTCTCTCTCGCACCCTCTTTTCATCCCTCTTCATCCCTCTCCCCTTCCCACTCTCCCGCTCTCTTTGCTTTGGCTTTGCTCGACATGCGAGTGACAAGTTAAACGTCAGTTTCATAATTGCTTATGACTCTTAAGTAAATCTCGTATCAGATTTCGCCACACAAGCACATACACACACACACACACACACAAACGCACCTAGCGAGCAGCCCAATTGAATGGTGTGAAAGAGTTAGCAATAGCTGAGAAGTGTGCACATAACTCAGCAAAAACTCAAAAGCATTGTTATTTTTAGTTAATGGTCGGAATATTATTTTTGTTTCATTTTTTTTTTTACATGCGGAAATCTTTGCCTTGCTGTTGCCCAACACACACACACATACAGGCAAACACATGCACAGGCAAACACATGCACATGCACGCACGCACACAGTGCCTGCTAGTGTGTACGCTTGGCCTAAAATGCAGTGTGACCAGCAGGCAAAACTATTTCAATTGAATTTGCGGCAAAATTGAATAGTTTTATTTTGTTTGTAGCTATGTGTGGCATGTTGTGCGTGGGTTCAGGTGGGCGTGGGTTCAAATGGCGTGGGTTCAGATGGGCGTATCTTGGGCCGGGAATTGGTGCCAGGCTCGTGTTGTCCCTGTTGCCATTGACATTTTTCCTGTTTTTCTTTTTTGGGCCACGAAATTCGCTTGATTGGAGACGTATGCAATCGCTGGAAATGTCACAGTAAAAATAAAAAATTGTTGGCCTGAAATATGTTATAAATAAACGAATGCAAAATTGAGCACATTTTTCGTTTATTGTCGCGACGGAAAATCGGTTCTAAACTAAGAGATTAAATGGCATTAGCAGAGCTTAAAGAGAAATGGGCTAAACATCACACGGATTTATTTATAGGCATTTTATCGTTAACCAAAATTTAGTTTATTGAAAAAGTGTCTGTAGAACAGAAAAAGTTATTCAAATGATGTTTCTCTTCTGGAAGCTCTTCTGACTTATCATTTCCGTTCCTTTCCCTTCTATATTTATATATAGTTTGCTGATATTCATAAAGATAAACAAATGTTATTTTCCCATTGTTATCGAGATCATAAATATGTAATCAGCCGCAATCCTTAAACGATATCAGCTTAACACATTTATGAAATCCCATAGAAACATAGCAAATAAAGCTATTAATAAATATATTTTCTGAAAGGAGCCTTAAACTAAGAGGAAAAGACTTTTTTTGACCCTTACCCTGTTCTTGTAACCCTAAGAAATGTATTTTACCAAAGACAATATAAATGTCAATATTGTCTTTGATTATACCCTGTGACAGGGTATTAAACACCTTTAAGATTCAATCAGTTCGGGCTAATCAAATTTTGTTATACTTTGTCAAAACGAAACACGAGCCAATTAACAAAAACGCAAATTTGATGAGCCATCATATTTACGAGAACAAAAACTGGAAAATAAAGCAAAAATGAAGAAGAAGAGCAGATGCCAAAAAAGGGAACGAATGGGTAACGACAGCTTCCATCTAATTGATTTTTAAGTATCGGGCAATCTGAACGCTAGGGGGCGCCACATCAGCTTTAATGGCACACTCTTAGTTCAGGCTCTGCCACCACCTTCCCCGCTCCCTGCTGCCCATTTATGGCAAACATGCAAATCACATGCCACAAATTCGAGAAGTGGCGCAATTGCCGTTAAGACCTTTTACGACTTCGCTTTGGCCAGTTTTGATATACATATATACACACATACCTATATATATATATATATAGATGCACATTTCCAGATTTATCGACAAGGCCTGGCGCAAAAAATCTATGCTAATTTCAAGGAAATTACCACAAACGCTTAATTATATATTAATAGCTGTGTCCATTTATGGCGTTATGGTACACAAAACATAACAGTTCATTAAGGAAGAGCTTTAAGTGCTCAAATGACTGACTTTTAGATATCCTGTATGAGCTCTTTTCGCTAAATTTCTTCTAGAGTTGAACCATTCGAGAATCTAACTAAAACAAAAGGGAGCTCTAGCAAAAAAAGAACTTTGCTATAAAAACCAAGACTTCTTTCGAGATTAAGATATCGATAAAGATATCGATATTAACTGTTATCGATTGCTTGGAAACGTGGCATGTTATCGATTATCGGAAAGAAACACGTACTGGACGGGTGCTAGGCGTACGCCACGCTTCCTTTCTACCTGCACAAAATCATTATACCCTATCTACCCATTTTTAATGGGTATATCATATCATATATCGAATTCAACTTGCGGAATGTGCTCGAGAGAAGTCTAGTTTTTATGATGTTGTTAAACAGGATTGTTTTGTTCGATTTTTTTACAGTTTTTAATATCATTCGGTATGTTTATTAGAGATAAGTTTGTAAAACTCTCGATGAGCATTAATTTCTATCTTACTTTGAATTTCTAAACTAAACTCAGAATGAAATAGGCAAATACTTAAACATGAAAGATGGAATGACAAGTAAATGCATGTGGGTACACTTTATAAAAGCTGTATAAGGAGTTCTTGTTAGATTTACTTTCGTTTTCTCATATGATCAGATGATTCATATAAAAGAAAAATTCCTCATTATTTACATATATTGGCCATGAATCCTAAGGAAACACAAAAACTTGTTAACAATAGAAAGACAAGAAAGAAAACTTGTTTAAGCTTTTAGACCTTCATCTTGGAAATCTTCCCAAAATCTATGAAAATATAAATAAAGTAATGTGCTCTTAAAAAACAATATAACATCGTTTGCAGATAGATTACAAACACCTGATTCCACGATTAAAATAGTAAACAAAAATATGTTTTTCTCACTCTCAGATTGTAATTTATTGCTGGATTGCGTTTTGTCTCGATTCTCCGAGTGTTTTTTGAATGTCTGCCAAAAAATTGTTCTTGGGGCGTTGCTTGTTAAGTTTTCGCATCATTTGAGAATTTGTGCGGTTTTATGGGTTTTATGTGTGTATTTAAGTTTTTTATGCCCAACTGCGCACTGTCCGAAATTGGGCTAATGACTGCAGACTGCGGTTTGCGTCTTTGTGGCATTTATTTCAAATTGAAATGGAATCCAAAACATAGAACCTGGCCCGTAAACTTTTACTAAGCCAGGGGAAAAAAACCGAACATAGATTAACATAAACGAAATCAAATATACAAAAGAAATGCAAATAGCAAAAGCGAGTGAGAAATTGTGGAGGCAAAGGAAAGAGCCAGAAAGATGTATATCGTGGAGAGGTGTAGGGGAATAAATATGATAAGGCATTGAAAATGAGTTCATTAAGTCAAAACGGGGCAAAGCCAAGCGTGGCATTAACCCATATTGAAAACCAGTTGCAGCTCACATGAAGACGGATATCTAGCGAGAGAGAGAGAGAGAGAGAGAGAGAGAGAGAGAGAGAGAGAGAGAGAGAGAGAGAGAGAGAGAGAGAGAGAGAGAGAGGAGAGGAGAGGGGGACGAGATGATCGGATTGATTTTGA